>JAQISU010000049.1:0-305000 GCA_029339505.1 Unio delphinus | reverse complement strand
TTAGGGAAGTGTCAAAATGCCTATCCAGTGAGACTTAAATTCTTAATATTTGTAGAGCTCCCCGTAACCAGTCTAGGTTCTTGTCCTGGCAGCAAATTAAGATTCAAGCTCAGTAGAGTCAGTGAACCAAATTATATTGAGATAGTGAACCGGGGGTTACGGGTCAAAACGGACCGGTACCAAAAAGGCCCACGACCAAAACGGACCAGTGCTTAAAAGGCCCGGTCCAAAAAGTCCCGACCCAAAAAGGCCCGACCCAAAAAGGCCCATTTATGTATTATATTACCAATTACTAGTATCATGTCTAATAAAAGTAACTAATATGTAATATCAAATTCTTGTTTTCTGGTAAATCATAAATGTCTATAAATAATGTGCAGTAGAGATTCATTGTGCTGCATGTCACAATCATTCGTCAAATTATCATGAGAATAACTGTGACACGCTAATACATGTTCTATGTAAGATGAACAAGAAAGGCAAATAATAATTGTGTAAGAAAACATTGTATGTAAAGCAAATAAGTAATATCTTTATTATAACATATCAAGAATGAATACGATTTAGTGTCACCCACGTGTTGTTTGTGCATGCCAACTTTGTTATGGTAATGCCTTAACTAAGGAATGGCGATTTCATTTAGGATGGATGGATGAATATTTTAATTTGCGAAGACTATTGACTCTTCCTGTTTCATATACATTCAATATCGTTCATATGTGTATGCGTAATTTATCTGCGTTGATTATAATGTATGCTTTCAATAGACACTTGTTATATTCTGTGCCTAGTATGCACCGTTATTGTGTTGTGCTTGCAATGAAAGTCAAGATACAATTGTAAATGATTTAAGAGCTTATTTATAAATAAAAAATTAATATCATAAATTTGTATGATAGGTTAGAAAGAGAAAATGAAGAAAAGATATCATGTCTAACTAGTATGAGCACATGAAAGACAAACACTAATGCCATTTCAGATTTATTAATGTCAATAATAACAATCATTATCGATAATACATGAATATTAATATCTAATATCAAATACTACAACACTATTGCCCATAATTGCTGTCCAAAAAAATTAAAAGCAACACAGATTAACTAATTATACTGTTATGACATATATTTACAGTAAATGCTATATGATTGGAATTTGTCTCTAAAATGGTTTATTAAAGTTTATTTGCATTAAATAATACTGAAAGTAAAACGAATACTAAAATATATTGAGATAAATTCATTCATTACAGTTATATACTATTCAATAAGAAATCACTATACGGGTATGTTAGGAAAACTCGCTTGTAAGATATATATTAAGACAAACTGGTTTGTAATATATGTTATGTACAATATGCCTATGTACATTGAAAGTCGGCAGACAATAACTAGAGAGGTTACAGAGTATACAATACATTGTGATTATCAAAGTTTCCTAACATATTAAATAAACCTGAGACAGAAACAGGTAAAGGATGTGTTAAAAGTACAAGGCGATCGCTGATTCTTAAGTAAGATCAGGACTAATAATACAATCGTGTTCATGTCGTTGCTGCGTAATCGGTTAAGGTCTGCTGTTTGCTATCCGTTATTTACTTTTGTCTAGGTGTTAATCTTCACTAACCAGTGTTTCAGTTTTGGCAGCTCATTGTTTTAGCAATATATATATATCAACATATCAGTGACTTCGAAGTGAAAAGATATGGTTTTGGCAGCTCAGTGTTTGAGCAGTATATGTAAAAATATCATTAAATTATAATTGAATAGATATTGTAGAAAAACTGACTTTTTTCTTCTTCTTCTTCCTTATTATTATTATTATTATTATTATTATTATTATTATTATTATTATTATTATTAATCAGTCTTGTTAATGGTCCTTTTTAACCCGGGCCTTTTCCGTCCAGGTCCTTTCTGACCCGTTACTGGCCTTTCTGGACCGGGCCTTTTTAACCCGGGCCGTTTTGGTATTGGGCCTTTCTGACCCGTTACCGAACCGGGTACCAGTTTTCGAAGAGACGGAAATATTTACAGTGGTAACAGAAAAATGGGAGGCACACCAAGCATTTTTACAGAGCAAGAGCTTGATGATTACCAGGTTTGATGACTTTATTTATTTAATGAGTTGCTTAAGTAACCCATTCTTTTCCCTTTATAATACATTCTTCATGGAATGACCGAAACAGACTACTGAATTGTAGGCTATTTTCATAACAAACAGATCGTGACAAGTTTTGATGACGTCAAACTCTGCACAATAGCTGTATTCCGTATTACATTCTTGAATTTAAGGAGTATATACGTACGTGGGAACCTTCATAAATATCTTAAAAGATGATACAAAAAATACGGCAACAAAAAGACATACATAACTTTTCAAGAAATAACTATTTAAGGGTATTTTGTTTTTAAAATTAGGAAGTATTTTAAGGACTCAGGAGTATGACAATGGGGTCCTACTAAATACTGCTAAGCCCGACAAAGCCCGACAAAGCCAGACAAAGCCCGACAAAGCCTGACAAAGCCTAACAAAGCCCAACAAAGCCTAACAAAGCCAGACAAAGCCTAACAAAGCTATGTCAAATCAAATAAAAAATGCGTATTTATATTTTTAATTATATTGATGAATAAATTAACAAAGCCGAATAACTAGTTTTCAACATATTTATGCAAAATTATATGACCGAAAATTGGAAGACAGAGTACAAATTCAAACTTGAATAATGGCAAAGTATGACAAAATCTTACGTAAACTGTGTATTACCGTATCCATTGTTCATTGAACTTATCGAAAGAAAGTGCAATTTTTTCAATATGTACTAATCACACAAAGCCAGACAAAGCCTAACAAAGCCATACAAATTGTCAAATCAAATAAAAAATTCGTATTTATATTTTTAATTATATTGATGAATAAATAACAAAGCCGAAAAACTAGTTTTCAACATATTTATGCAAAATTATGACCGAAAATGGGAAGACAGAGTACAAATTCAAAATTGAATAATGGCAAAGTATGACAAAATCTTTCGTAAACTGTTTATTACCGTATCCATTGTTCATTGAACTTATCGAAAGAAAGAAAGAAAGTGCAATTTTTTCAATATGTACTAATCACACAAAGCCAGACAAAGTAATACAAAGCGTAACAAAGCCTGACAGTCATAAAAGTCATTTTAGACAAGTGTATTTATATTGTAAATTATATTGACGAATAAATTAACAAAACTGAAGGACTAGTTTTCAACATAATTATGCCAAATTAAACAGCCAATAAAATTTGGCGGCAAAGTTCGAATTAGAATAATAAGTAAATCGTATGTAAAATCTTTATTGTAAGTTTAAAAACGTTTCTTTCCTTGTAATGAGTTAAATATATAATAAAAAAAACAATGATCAGAGACAAAGCAAACGCTTTCTAGTTCTGTTATATTTATTGATATAAAGTATGTATCAACACTATATATTATCAAATATTTTTAGAATGTTACAATATTGTACAAATAATAAAAAGAATATAATGAACAATATATACTCTTTTTTTAATCTGACTTTGCGTGGCTTTGTTAGTCTTTGTCGGGCTTTGTTAGGCTTTGTTGGGCTTTGTCTGGCTTTGTTAGGTGGAATTTGTTTCACAGTCGGAATGTCACCCACAATTATATTGAATATTTCTTCTGCATTTAGCGTTTTTTCACCGGGAAGACGGTAAGTACCTGGTATTTCCTGAATGTCTGTATGCTGCGAAGCTCCACTACTGTCTCCAATGTCTGGGATTGATGATGCTGCCGCATCTTCACATTCAATATGTCCATTTAACGTGCCAAAAATATAAGTTCTATCCAGACATAATATTTGAGTTTGCGCTAAATTATCCTCATCTGTGACAATGGCGTCGGTGGGGATACTTGATTCTTCGCAAGTGAGGTCCATACCATTCATTAACTTATTTGGTGTGCTGACCATTTCATTTTTACATGGAACCAGGGCAAAAAAATGATTCGGCAACCAGATGCGACCGCCCTGTAATCCACTTCTCGACCACAAAATTCCAAGTGACTTCGTTGTTTAATTTGTGCACTGTGGCACATGTGTTCTCGTCAAAAGTTGTGCTATGTAGTCAGCAGGTCCGTTTACTTTTGGGTACAAAGCGTTGATATTACAATTCAGCGCATCACTTGCAGCCTGGATGGTCCACGCACTAGAATATGCACCAATCTTAGCACAGTTCATGAGAGCATCTACAAACGAGGGTGAACACAACAGAAAATCTTTTGAATAAATCTGCGTTATGTAAAACTGTTCATTACAGGCCATTTCTATACAGGTAAGCACTTTAATTTCATAACACATAGACTGTGCACCACACAATGCGATGGAAAGGGCATTAAACAGACAGTTCCCATCTCCTGTTGTCAGTAAAGGCCGATACGTTTGGGAGTCCTTGTTGGCATTTTCTTCCAAGTAGCCAAGTGCTGTGAAGTCGATGTAATTTTGTGCTGCGTTTAATTGATGATAATCCAATCGTAATGGCGGCAGAAGTTGCTTCTCTCGTTTGGCCATGACACGCACGTGATCAATGCTGACCGAAGCAGCCTGCAACGAGAAAAATATCAATAATGAAAATGAACACGTAGCTATCCTTCAATTTAAGAAACTAATGAAATTTTGTGTATATAGGTTTAAGGAATAGGTCAATTTGCGCTCATAATTGAAAGTATAGCAAAATTAATGATAAACTACACTACATTCCACCTCACTTAATCAATTCAATGTAATAATGAATGTTCAGTAATTTTTGATAAATTGGATTAAATTTAATAAGGTTGAAGAGAACATTTTGAAGAATTATGTTGCGCTAATAAACAGTTTTACCTTATTTTAGGAATACATAAACATAAAGCGACAAAAATCATGATCACATTAATATACTTATATTTTGCATAATCAACATTCTGAAACTACCCATATAGTGCATCTGTGTTAACTCACCTACTCGTGATTGTAACACTCGATAACGCGTGTTAATCGAGTTACAGTAGCACTTCGACCATATGCCTTACATTTTATATCAACAGTAAATATTTTACAGTATTCTAAGTTTAAAAACGTGTTAATCCTTGTACTAAATTAAATGGATAATGAAAAAGAACGATCTAAGTCTAAGCAAACATTTTCTAATAATTATATATTTATTGGTATACATTTTTGTATCAACGCTACATATATTTTCTGTCTTTGTAGTGTTTAGTAGGACCGATACGGTATACCAAAATAAGCCATTTATATCTTTGCTAAATTGCTTGGGAAAGATTGTTAATTATCGTGAGACAGAATGTATATCATTCATCGAAAACGTTCACGATCCCGACCTCTCATCCCCCACCCTGACATTTTGATTGCCAACACCTTATTGTAGATGATTTTACAACACATTGTTGCTAATAATAATAATAATCATACGCGTTATTGGCAACATAGTTCATCAGTCCAAATTACATGCGTTTACGACAAATAAAGGTAAAATCACAAAATATATCAATATTAGGATCAATTAATGTACGCAACATAACAATTAATTAAACCATGAACATAAAGCACGAATAACTTATTTTCAAGAGAAAAATAATCCAAAAGAATACAAAATCAATTATATGGCTAATTAAAACCCCGATAATCAATAGTTTAGGTGCTATATCTTTAATAGTTTACTGAACCGATACACCGTTAATATGGTCAGGAATATATGTCTATAAATAGTATAGACATAATGAAAATAAAAAAGGTGATCAAACAACCCGGCCGGGCAGTTACATATTTATTGCAAGCCATTTGGCGTTTTCACATAAACTTTGACATTTGCATATATAGGTTTTAGTATAGTAAGCATTTTACTATTTTTATTTGCTAATTTATGACAAGTGTGCTTCTTTCAATACGGTCAAAAGTTTTTTCATAATCAAAATAATAATAATAATAATAATAATAATAATAATAATACTAATAATAATAATAATAATAATAATAATAATAATAATAATAATAATTACCGTATTTAGCCTGCTCATTGCACTTTCATAGTTGTAAACTCCACCGTCAGCTGTACGACTGCACATACGACATTCATATGGGTATTGTCCAGAAATAGTTTTTAAATTATCAATTGTCAAACCATCACATTTTGCGTGCATTCAACGCTTGCAATTATCACAAGCAAGGGATCCCACACCACAATTGAGTCCACATAAAGCACAGGGCCAGTTCGTCTTTTGTCTTTTTTGAGCAGAAGCACTAGGCATGGTGTATGTTAAATATAAACAAGAAATATATTTCAGAGAGATGTAAATAATATCTAATGACGCTAACACTTAGTAAATTGTTGAATGATAAACCAATATGTACGTGTTCCCTAGTATAAATAGGTATCATATGGCATGATTTTAATTGGCTAGTTTTTAACATGTAAACAGGTGTTACAATTTGGGGATTAACTACCGAAGCCGTCAAACGCAATGCCCAATTAAATGATTTGCGGTGCTCTTTTGAACATAACAAATGGGTTTTTTTGGTTGTTTTTTCTTTCTCAACCATCTTTTGTTCATTTCACCATAACAGACTGAGTTCTGTTTGACGATTTACGTCAACAAAGGCACGAATCTGACTTAACCAATTAAACAAATGCCGATTGAGCAATTTTGGTTTTTACTAATAAATTGAGATCACTAAAGCCAATTGGCCATTATTATGAAAAACACATATGCATTCAGTCTTCACAAAACATACAAGTATTTAATAATTCTCATCATATATTTATTAACATGAAATAAAGTGTATCAAGATTAAACCAACGAAGTTCGTCTCAATTGTATTTTTCCTATTATACAATATATTAAAAAATTGAATGTTCTTTCCATAATCAGTCGAAGAACAATTTATAAAATTATAACAAACATTTCCAACATGATTATATCATATTATATCACTACTTTATGTTTGTTTGACATGCAAACTTTGTCGCCCAATTTTCGGTCATTTAAATCTACAAGAATAAGTTGAAAATTAGTCTTTCGGCTCAGTTAATTTTTCCATCAATATAATGAACAACATATACACTCTTTTTTTAATCTGACTTTGCGTGGCTTTGTTAGGCTTTGTCGGGCTTTGTTAGGCTTTGTTGGGCTTTGTCGGGCTTTGTCGGGCTTTGTCAGGCTTAGCAGTAATTAGTAGGACCGATGACAATGTGGTAATTAAAGTAGGGGAATTAACTCAAAAGTTGTTTTAAAATGTAATACTAAAATAGTTTAATCAGAGTATGATTGGTGAATACTTTGCACATTAAATGTCATTAAAAAAATCTTACAGACGAAATGTATTTATCACTAGGGCTTTTAACATGATATAAACATCAAACCATATTACCTGTGCCTCCCATATGACATTCACGACATCGATCATACCTTTGCTCCCCATAAAACCCCCCACATAAACTGTAAAGCAACATCATCATCAAAGAATTATATTCTTGCATAGCTGGAATAGCGTCAAAATAACCTAATCATTTCCACCGCAAGTTAGTATTTGTTATAAATGCCAGATTGGATAAACTCTTAAGTCCCATATATTTGGTTGTATTTTTATTGTTCACTCTCATCAGAATATCTTTGAAGGTTATAAAGCTGATATCAGAAAACTAAAATGCATTATTCTCATAAATTTACCCAAGTTCTTTTTATTTTCATGGCAGCTAAATCCCAACACTAAAACAGTACTGCTATGATAATCACCATATACTATTGACTTTTTAAACATAGACAGGACTTAGGACTGGCCATGGTAAAATAATAATAAAAATACAGTTAATAATAACAATTGAAGTACATATTCTGGGGTGTCTAATACAGTTAATAATAACAATTGAAGTACATATTCTGGGGTGTCTAATCAAGGGATATAGTTGTTATGCAGTCTTAATTTTACTTGAGATACATCCTAAAAGTAAAGCTGACTTCCTTTTCGACCGCTCCGGTGGCCTAGTGGTTAGAGCGTCCGCCCCGGAAGCGGGAGGTCGTCGGTTCGATCCCCGGCCGAGTCATACCAAAGACTTACAAAAATGGTACTAACAGCTGCCTCGCTTGACGCTCAGCATTAAGAGGTTAGTGTTAGGACTGGTCGGCCTGGTGTCAGGATAATGTGACTGGGTGAGACATCATGCTACATGTCTGCGGCATGATGTCTCAGTGCTAGACATCACTATAAACTGCCTCACTGCAGACATCGTAGCGATATGACTGAAAAATTGTTAAAGCTACGTTAAAAATTCTAATCAAACAAACTAATCAAACTGACTTCCTTTTCTTGATTAACATCATTTGTCCCCCCACACCTTCATTTGTTTTAAAATAGTGCATTAACAATCAAAGTAAAATGAGAGACATTATTAGTTAAAATTCCTATTAGAAAATAAAGTGGAAAGTTCAAGAAAAGTTTTGTAATTAGTGGTCAGTTTTGATGTTAATTGACGATATTTAATACCAGATGTTAAATGTATGTTTCCTAGATTCCAGATTCTAACAGGAACCTCACATAATTCATGGAAAATACGCAAGTGAATTAATTCGATTGTTATTGTCCATTTGGAATGGAATTTGATATAATGAACATACGGATGTCCACTACTAATCGATCCTTTAAATATACTTATGCATTGAAACAGTTGCCAATTTCTGACATTACCCTATATTTTAAATTGCCCTAATATACAGTAACTATCTTATGAAAGAAGTATGGTAAAGCAAAGGAAGAACAGTTTTAATAATTTATATATTTTTGATAAAATTTAAACATCAGACTGAAACTTTGAAAACATAAAAGTTGTTGAAAGTGACTAGTTTAAAAATTAAAAATGTTGAATTTTCACCTGCACCTCTCATATTTTACCCAATACACCCTATTTTGGCTAGAGAGAAATCATTTGGCCCAGATTTCTTGTCCAGACCCATAATGTTTTGTTGTAATCTCTGACAGGAGTAATGTGCTGACAGTAAAATAAACACATCGTTAGGATATAAACTCCTATGGTCTTGACCAAACCTTGCTTCATTCTTATAAATTACAATATTGATAATCACCAGATAGGATGCTGAAAGACAATTTTTTCACCCTGGTAAAAAAAAATGTGATTAAAATAATGTTCTAAAGTGAACCACTGCATGCAGAACTTTGCAATGTTATTATTTCAGAGTAGCATCATTATCAGAAAACAATAAAAACTATAAAAGATTTTTTACTAGAAACTAGTTTGGTTAAGTCAATTTTGCTTGGTGTACTGTAATGTATATGAATTGACTGTATCCACAGATCAGTTACAAAAAGAAGATTGAAAATCAAACAGATTCAGTAATTCTGCTATGACTAAAATCTAAAAGATGGTAAATTGATTTCCCCCATATTTATAAAGAATCCTTGAAATTTTGGAAAAAACAGTCACCCATGAGCCAGACATTTGCCTAAGTCCATTAAACTACTTTGCTTTGATTTAAGAAAACTTCCCCATCCAGCTCCTTTTTATGTCAATAAAAAGCATTCATAATCCAAGTAAAAGATAAACTTTTCTGTGTATTTTATCCATAGATGGAGATAGAATGTTTTAGTTAGAATAAAAAATTTTGTATTTTGTTGTCAATTTTGGTACACATTAGATGATCATAAATTCAACAAAAGAAATTGCTATCTACAGAATTCTTGCAAAAAATTCACACTACAATGTTATCAACAGAATTCCTGCTAAAAATGCACACATGATCCATAAAAATAGGTGTGTACATTTGAATTTTGGTAGTTTTTTTTCTCGATTAAAAGTGAAGCATTACAGTGAATGTGTCAATGTCCACTCTAATATTATTTATCATTTTTATCTAATATTTCATCCCATCACATATGAATAATGCTGTCGACTATAGAAACAGTTACCAGTTTTATACTACAGTAGAACCTGTCTTTAAAAACCACCTCTGTTGCCAAAATATAATAGTCTCTCAAGACAAGTGGTCTCTCATAACACTATATAATGAATAAATATGTGCATGGAGATTCTGGTCTCTCAAGACAGGTTTTACTGTATAAGCGTTTTGTTAGGTTGCTGTAACTATACAAGTAAAGCAAATAAGGAAATGTTCTAAGAGGTTTATACAAGTCTAATGTAGTATCATTAGTAGAGTATGATCTGACATGGAATAAGCAAAAACTGAAGTTTAAACTGATTATTTTGAATATGTATCATAAATTTTGAACAGTTCTACACTTATTGCTTGTGATTTTCAATAAGATCATCTTACATGTATTTGGGCCATTCTGCTCAAATATTCATGTTCAGTGTGGACCTTGCATACAGATGTATCATGTAAATATTAAGGCTTTTGTTTTGTCTAAGTTGAGAAATATGGAATATTGTACTTAGCTATTGAATTTGTAACAAAATGCATGATGGACAGACACCTAGGGTGTGCAAGTACCATGTTGTCTACAAGGCCTTAATTATCTTGATTTTATGCAAAGTTTTGACTGCTGAATTTTATTCAGTTTCATTGCATGCATTCAATTTTAAAGTTTATAAATTAAATCAGAGGTTATTATTGTGGATCGTGCCTTCTGTATACAGATGGTTCAAAAGATTATATTAGCTTGGATCTGCCATTGCAACACCCCATGACACCATTTTGAGTCATTACTATGTAAAGTCTCCATTTTTATTTTTATCTGAGATATTTCAGCATCCTCAAATCTTCAAACTACACTGAAATATCAGTTTTTGCTCAATAGCACTGTTCTAACTTGTCATTGAAAATGGACTTCAACAGGATTAAGATTTTCAGATAAATGAGGATATGGGTCTAATTATCAGGCCTAATTATGAACTCCTCATTGGATGCAGTATATCATATTATCAAGTCTGTTTTGGATGCAGTGTGTCAATCTGTCAACTCCTCATCGGATGCAGTGTATCATATTATCAAGTCCTCATTGGATGCAGTGTGTCAATCTATCAGCACCTCATTGGATGCAGTGGGTTAGAATATTGAACATCCAAGATCAGCCGCTACAAGATGGAAGCATTTACAGAGAATTCTGACATGATGGTTTGGGAATGTTTTGAAATGATTTATATTTTTGAAAATTTGTTATGATGGTGAAGGTGGAACATTTAGGCAAGTATTTCGTAGAACCTATTGTAAATCCGATATAATTAGAACTAACTTCATTCATTTGCGTTTTATGAACTGCTTCTTGTGTGATCTCGTACTAAACTTACATTTGTTTCGCTTTTATTTCACAGGAGTTGACCTATTTTACCAAGAAAGAAATCCTTCAGTGAGTATTTTGTCATTGATGGGTGTTTTTAGTAAAAGAGTTTCCTAATGAGAACATACCAGTATATGTAACTGTTAGGTATTGTGTCACATTGTACCAATACCATGTGCCCAAACAATTATGAATAATGAATATGTGAATTCAGTCTGACAAAAAAAGTATATCATGTTTGATCTAGCATTTTTATGGAATGGATAATATGTGATCAAATTTGCTATCCTTTTATGATATAATTCACTGTAATCCTTTTATGATATATTTCATTGGTATCCTTTTATGATATATTTCATTGTTATCCTTTTATGATATATTTCATTGGTATCCTTTTATGATATATTTCTTTGGTACCTTTTATGATATATTTTATTGTTATCCTTTTATAATATATTTCATTGGTATCCTGTTTGGATATATTTCATTGTTATCCTATTATGATATATTTCATTGGTATTATTTTATGATATATTTCATTGGTATCCTTTTATGATAAATTTCTTTTTATTTTCTCTGAGAGATCGAGATTGTTTGTATGATAACAACTTGTATTGTCTTTCTTTTTGCTGGATAACATGTCTAAATTACTGGGTTCATAATGTTAGACATAACATATTGTCTTTGCCCAAGATTAATTGTTAGCACCTTATTCAGACAACAGGTTTATTTTTTCAGTGTCCATAAGAGGTTTGTTGAGCTAGAGCAAGGAAAAGCCAAGGACAAAAATGCTAAGATTCCAATAGAACGTATTAAAGATGATCTACCTGAACTTAAGGTGGGTTGTTTCTTTAAAACATGTTTTGTAAAATTATGACTTCATTTGATGATGGTGGATTTTAAACATCCAGTGTAGAATAAATGAGC
This sequence comes from Unio delphinus, assembly GCA_029339505.1. NCBI lineage: Eukaryota > Metazoa > Mollusca > Bivalvia > Unionida > Unionidae > Unio > Unio delphinus. Next base: position 292,776 of record JAQISU010000049.1, on the reverse strand, counting down.
TGTTTTATCTCTAGGACAAATTGGGGTAGACAGATGACCTATATTTATAAAAAAAAAAGTACCGTAAACACAAACTTTAGACTATAAAGCCCACTTTTAAAGTGATTGTTGTATGTAGGGGACAGGGAGCAGGATGAATGTGTAAAGATGTTTCCCTTGAAATATAACCATGACAGGTTGGATTTTCTGAGGCATTGTTAAATCTAGTGTCTTGCTAGGGGCAAAGTGCAGCTCCTAGCTGTAAAACCTAAGGTAAAATATAACTAAGTGTGAGGCTGACCCTAAAGACACAATATATACCGGTAGGGATAGTGTAATAGAGTCAAAAAGTACTGCTTATGGACATTAGAGTTGGGTACCATTCATTTTTTTAAGAACATTATAGCATGGTATTTCTGAACATACTGTTACGTATATAGGCTCAAAAAACAGTAACACAGAAAAAGTTAAAAGAAGAAGCATTGTACAATTTAGCTAATAATTTATTTCCCTGGAAAAAAACAATATAAAACTAGGAAAAAAACTTAAGATTTAAGAATCAAATCCAAAAAAAATCCAAGATTAATCTACAAATTAAATAATCAAAGTCCTAGAAATGAAATGTTATAATTAATTCAAGTTTGAGTCTGAAATGTTGACAGAGATATATTTTCCTAAATTTGTGGTGAGTTCTGAGTTGAAAGATGTCTATTTTTTGCAGGTGAATCCATTCAAAGACCGTATTTGTAAGGTGTTTTCCAGTTCTGATGATGGCACTATGTCTTTTGAGGACTTTCTGGATATGATGTCAGTTTTCAGTGAAAATGCCCCCAAAAGTGTCAAAGTTGAATATGCATTCAGGATCTATGGTATGTACAAGAATTTGGATCATTCAATAGAACTCGTGGTATCTTTCTTCAAAGTTTTTTTTAAACTATGGATGCAGTTAGGACTAGTGGAACACAACTGTCTGGTTTCTGATTTTTATTCTTATGAGTGTAGTTTGAGATCACAATTACATACATTTTAATGGATGCAAGATGGCTTAAACTTTTACATTTTTATTCATTAGAAAAGAAAATAACATCAGGTGCTTGAACTAAAAAGGTAACAATTCATTAATTAGTTAACATTACATGAAATGTGATCACTTTCATAGACGTCGGACAAATTTGAAACTACTAACTTTATGCTAGCAGGCTGCCTTCTTGTGTCATTGATAGGACACTTAGCTCCCATTTCCTCTTTATGATTTAGCCAATACTCTGAAAAGCTTTAATTTCATCTAGTCAATAGTGTGTTTTAGTGGGATTAAAACCAACAGTAAAATGATTTTCAAAATTATAGAAACACAATATAATATATGTTTATTTGTAATATGGAGAAAACACATAAATTTCATTTGGTTTATGTCAAATAATTTGTAAAAGTTTAGTAACATAAGCTGAAATGTAGAAAATAAAGTCAGACCTCACAGAGAGGTCACATGCATAAAGCAGTCACCTGACTCAGTCTTATTGCAGTTGTCTGTGACCTAGACACATACTGGTAATTGATCACATGATAAGCATCCATTAAGTGGTACGAGCTGATCTTTAAGCATCTTCGGGTTATCCTTTTCAGTTTTGGCCATAATTTATTTTCAGATATTATATTTGGATGTCTTTGGTGTTCTCAATTATTCCATTAATTAGAATTTTATTATTTCAGATTTTGATGAGGATGATGTCATTTCCAGTCGTGATCTGCAAGAGGTAGTCAACAGACTGACAGGAGATCAGCAGCTGTCTGATGAGGACATGCAGCAGTTGATTGACAATGTAAGCATTCCTGTTATTCAATATTCCTGATTAAATGTTTTCGCTGTAAATGAAAAAGATTTAGTTCTAGTGCTAATTTATCCCAAATTTGCATGCTTACTAAAATGATTGGATGGAAATATGAAGAAATGCCAGTGTTTACCTGCTGGGCAATTTACTATTAGCCATCATGATTTCATAAGTGTCAAGTTGTATCAACGGTGCAGTAGCAGTGAGTGAATTTCTTGAAAAGAAAAGAAAGAAGTGTTCTTGTTACAAGTTACAGTTGTTTCTATAATTTATTACCTATAGTGTACATTGTTGGAAGTGGTTCTTATCTCATGATTGACAGTGATTCCTATAAAATGATTGGCAGCGATTCCTTTTACATTATTGGCAGTAGTTCCAGTCATATGATAACATTTCATTGATTCATGCTACATTGTTGGCAGTGGTTCCTATAACATAATTGGTAGGGTTATCACATGATAAAGTTGAATCTCTATATAATCAATTAAAATTAAAGAAAAATAATAATAATAATGAGGACTTTGCATAGCACCTAATCTCTAGAAGCTCTAAGTGCTTTACAACATTAAAAAACATCTATAAACAAAATACATAAAATGATATGATTACAAAAGAAACCCATGAAATTAGAAAACATAAAATGTGCTGATAATATTTAAGGTAGGAAACATTAGGTCTTTAAGTGTGTTCTTGCAGTCGAAATAGGTGAGTTTTAAGAGCACTCTTATATGGGATCACTGTGGGTCTTTGTGTCTAAGTTCATTGGGCAGTGAATAAGAAAGAATCACCATTGCTATTGAATCAGTTCATAAGGAAATTGACACTGATGTTAGTAAATTACCTTTCATTAACTTCATGTACATTGATTGGCTGCATTACAATTAAAAGTGCTCCACTCCTAATTACCTGAATAGATTAAAGACAGCATAACAAAGTCATTTCAAACACAGCTTGTTAAACATACATGGCTAGTTATGTTTGAAGGGTATTAATTGGTTTATAATTCTGTTACTTAGCCTAATATTGTCAAATAGTAAAATAATAAGAGCATATGTGACAGATGACAGTGACTACAGGATTGATATATAATAGGACATAATGAATAAATGGAGAGAGTTAGAGGCAAGCATTCAGCATGCCCAATAAATGTATATTAAGTACTTAAATACATTTATTTTATCACTCACCAACTTGTCTTAAAATAGGAATAAAAATCACTTGTCCTGAATGAGTTTTTGCTAAAGTTTCAGTATATATATCCATGCAAGTGGAAATTTGATTTGTAAAAATCTCAGTGTGTGTATATTGTTGTTGTTGTAGTGTTTAATGCCATTGTTCAGCACATGATAGGCTATACATGGCAGCCAGTATTAATGGTGGAGGAAGAACCCAGGAAAACACCTGGAAAGAACCAGTTACCCATGAGAAGCTACTGGCAAGCTTTCTCACATACCCACATTGCTCAGTTTGTGGAAGAAATTGTGAGATTTTTATGAAATGCTGGAATTTTAAAACTGATTTAACTTTAATCAATGTTAACCTTTTTACTGTTTTTAGTAGAATTATTTCATAATTTTGGCTTTACAGGTTTAAATATTACTGACATGTTTTTCTTTCAGATTTTTGAAGAAGCTGATTTGGATGATGATGATTCTCTGTCCTTTGCCGAATTTGAGCATGTCATCTCTAAAGCTCCAGACTTTATGAAGTAAGTAATGTAGAATAATGTACAAAATCAGTTTGGAAACAGAGACCACTCAGGTGGCCTAGTGATTAGAGCATCTGCCTTGCATGTGGGAGGTCATTGGTTTAAAACATCAGCCATGTGTTACTAAAGACATATAAAAATGATACAAAATGCTGCCTTGTTAGGTGCTTAGCATTAAGAGGCTAGTGTTAGGACTGGTTGGCCTGGTTTCAGGGTAATATGACTGGGTGGGACATCGTGCTATATGTCTGTGGCATGATGTCCCAGTACTAGACATCACTATAAACTGCCTCAATGCAGACATCATAGTCATATAATTGACAAAAATGTTAAAACTATGTTAAAAATACAAATCACACACCTACTCACATTTTGGAAAACAATTAAAAATGGAAATGGTGAAATTTAAATGTATACCTGATGTTTTATTTTTAATACTGTTTACATCACCATCAAACAATTTTTATTTGAATTTCATTATATGACTTATAAAAGTAAGGTGAAAGTGGACAAATCTAGATGTCTTGATTTATGTCACAATCTTTTGTAGGAGAGAAAGGGGGGATGATGGTGATAGTATATTTGTACCATATTACACACACACACACACACACACACACACACTTTTTCTAGAAATTAGTTTTGTGTCATTCAAAAAAATAAGATATGTCTTCTTTTTTTCAGTTCCTTCCGAATCCGCCTGTAGAAGCAAGACTAAGATGTTAACAACTGCTGCATGGTCCAATCAATTAATTTACCAGCAGTGTTTGAATTCTTGGAAAGGGAGCTTATACATAGCATGCCTGCAAATGAATATAAACAATGATTTTATTGTATCACTGTGTAATTAAAAAAACGATTAATAATTTCAGTTAGAAGTTAATTGAAAATTTATTGTCAGGATGTATGTTACTGAATTTGAGGAAAAGAATGGTAAAACATAAAATTATACCAAAGCTCTCAAGTTTGCATTACACTTGATATGCAGTCAGAAAGAAATTTTAGTGTTTTAATTTTTTTAAAATACTTTTGACACCTGTTACAGTTTATTAATGATATCGGCAAAAGAGGTTATGTCTTCATGGAAAAGAAATACTATTCTAATGTTTATATTTATTTCAGTTTTAAAATTCCAATAAGCTAAACTACTGGATGATGTAATCAAAATAATAAAATAATTTTTTGGGGATAAAATTCTTTTACAGAGTTTGAAATTCTACAGATTTTACCAGTATTTTGTCAACAAAATAAGTAATATGGTGCTGACAGCAATATCTTGCCTTTCTCCATAAGGGAACAATAGCACCTGAATTAAGAAAAAGGTGTGGAATACTAATATTAATTTCTTGGCAAATCAAAATTGTTATACATTTCTCAAGGAAAATTTATGGTGAATGAAACAACTTTTTCATACATTGATGCATGTTGGTGCAATTTTGAAGTGTAATTTACTTCATGGTAGGAATGCTATGCAAATTTATAATATGTAAATATATTTTATTCTTTGTTTTCATAATGTAGAGATTCTGAGTTGCTGGTTAATTCTGAATCTTTACAATATATATATCCTTTTTCTTTTGCATTCAGTTTAACCACATAACTGTGCTGTTACATCTTCTGGCTCAACTGAGCTTTATAATTGCATAATATTTGTCTTTTTTCTGTCAGTCGGTGGAAAGATAAAGGTCGCTTTTCAGATGATGTTGTTGTAGGTTTTAACATTAAGATTTTGTAGTTCGTTCAGTTTTCTGACACTATAAGATGAATTGATGAAACTTGGCATGTGTAGTCATCTTGGAGGGTAATACTCACCACCAAAAGCATGTAACTGTGACCTACTTTTTCATGTTCCTATGATTATGTTACGTTTCTGCATTTAGCTTACTTTCTCAGACACTATTGTCATGAAATGTAGTGTTTTCACCTTGGAGGGTACTAGTCACCACAGGAAATGGAGGCCACAGTAGAGCAGGCAAGATATTCAAGCTACAAGGTTGTGTGCTGTTTCAGGAATTGCTTATTTTTTCATGCATTGTTTATACTATGTTATGTTTTGTATAGAATAATAACAAAACTAGTTTCTACTTTCTGATAAATTATTATTATGTTAAGGTCATTCTGATTATTTGGTCATTCTGATTATATGGTCATTCTGATTATTTGGTCATTCTGATTATTTGGTCATTCTGATTATATGGTCATTCTGATTATATGGTTATTCTGATTATTTGGTCATTCTGATTATATGGTCATTCTGATTATTTGGTCATTCTGATTATATGGTCATTCTGATTATTTGGTCATTCTGATTATATGGTCATTCTGATTATATGGTCATTCTGATTATTTGGTCATTCTGATTATATGGTCATTCTGATTATTTGGTCATTCTGATTATATGGTCATTCTGATTATTTGGTCATTCTGATTATATGGTCATTCTGATTATATGGTCATTCTGATTATATGGTCATTCTGATTATTTGGTCATTCTGATTATTTGGTCATTCTGATTATTTGGTCATTCTGATTATTTGGTCATTCTGATTATATGGTCATTCTGATTATTTGGTCATTCTGATTATTTGGTCATTCTGATTATATGGTCATTCTGATTATATGGTCATTCTGATTATTTGGTCATTCTGATTATATGGTCATTCTGATTATTTGGTCATTCTGATTATATGGTCATTCTGATTATATGGTCATTCTGATTATATGGTCATTCTGATTATTTGGTCATTCTGATTATATGGTCATTCTGATTATATGGTCATTCTGATTATTTGGTCCAGAATCATTACATCCTCTTAATAATTTATATTTATTTTGCTGTTGTTGAACCCACATAGCTCAAAGGCAGGAAAAAGGTATAAATGTTTTGGTTTGTAATGAGCTTGACAAATAGGCCTTATATATTCTGGATTCAACATGGGCAAAACAAAATGTGATGGTAGCAGAATTCAACATCTTTCTCAAGTATTTTCTGTAAAGTTCACATATTCATTTTGTTTGTTTTGACATGGTTCATACAACATTGAAAAATCCTTGAATTTGATTGTTGCCTTGAAAATCCCTTGAAAGAAAAAAGAAATTCCTTGAAAACTCCTTGCATTTGTCAAAAATCATGTTGAAACTTAGCAAAGACTTTAATTTTTAAGAATGGATAGAGAACATGTAAACTCTATGTATTGTCTAAACGTAATGAATAAACAAATAAGATAAGATCAAATTGGGTGGGTCATACAGCACATGACATTGTTAGCATCCAGATGGAATGGAATGTATTTGCTTAGACTAGTAATTTCAAATATTTTTGTAGTTGTGATAAGCAGAGTTAGAAAATTAAAATCCTTAAAACAAATACACCTTAAAACATTTAGAAGTCCCTGAAAAATTCCTGGAAAAAACAATTCATGGCTGTCTCAACCATGTATAATGGTTTTTGATTAGATCATATCTTGCATGATTGGGTTGGACATGCTTTGAAGAAATTTCTTGTGATTGATCAAGAGTGGCAAGGTTACTTTTCAAAAGGTTTTATCTCATCACATTGTAATGGTTTAGTTTTACTAGACAACTTGTAATGTATTTTTCCCAGTCTGGGTTACATTTATACTATATTTTGACTTCTGATAAGAATCACATTCTTTTTACAATATACTCTCATGCTAAGTTAGAGTTTGATGTTCCCTTCCTTTCACTCCAATATTAGTCTCTCAACAGTCACCTCTTGTACCATGACAAAATATGTCTGTCTTAATCAGTCGCCTCTCTTACCTAGACACAATGTATGTCTTATCAATTACCTCTCTTACCTAGACAAAATGTATCTGTCTTATCAGTTACCTCTCTTACCTAGACAAAATGTATCTGCCTGATCAGTTACCTCTCTTACCTAGACAAAATGTATCTGTCTTATCAGTCACCTCTCTTATCTAGACAAAATGTATCTGTTTTATCAGTTACCTCTCTTACCTAGACAAAATGTATCTGTCTTATCAGTCACCTCTCTTACCTAGACAAAATGTATGTCTTGTCAGTTACCTCTCTTACCTGAACAAAATGTATGTCTTATCAGTTACCGTTCTTACCAAAACACAATGTATCTGTCTTATCAGTTACGTCTCTTACCTAGACAAAATGTATCTGTCTTATCAGTCACCTCTCTTATCTAGACAAAATGTATCTCATTCATGGCTTTTTAGGAGTGATTCCACTTAATGTGTAATTATACATCTTAACATCTTTACTTTCTGTACTTAGCCCTTGAAATTATATTTCATCAGATAGTTAGCAGAGTATTCATTTTTGCTTTTAGAAGAATTTCTTTTGTCTGAATAACAATGTTATAAAATGATCGGTTTGAATAAATCTTTTTAAAAACTCTGTAAGAGGTAGGTATGTGTATTTATAGTAAAGGGAAATTTTGTAAAGTTCCATTGCCATGGGTGTGCTTTTTAAAGTTCCATTTTTTTTGCTAGATTTGAAAATACCGGTACCAATTAAAGTACCCTATGGTATTATTAGTTGGTAAATTTTGGACATCCTAATTTTAGCAAAAGAATTCACATTGTCAAAAAGGCCCAATTAGCATGACATTAAAGTTATTAAATACAGACAGTTTTTTGAAGGTGCTGCTCATAATATCATAAAGTTGTATTATAAAAATCAGCAAGAAATCCATTATTTTAATTTCTTCAAAACATAAAACGATATGAAAATGGAAGGAAGAACAGAAACAAGCCCTTTCAGTTTAATACAAATATTATTTTTCTTTTGATTAGTATTTCATATAATACCTAACTTGTGAAAATGGAGATAAATATTTTAAAAAAATGTTTTTTTTTTTTTTATTAAAACAATGTCTAACTCATATTCATGGGATAGTGATACGTGTATATAGCAGTAATTTTTCCAGTTGTTTGTATAGTTTTCTAATTGCATACATTTCATAAACCCATTTGCATTATTTAATTAATATCACAATAAAGCTAAGTCGTTCCATTCTATGACATGCTATTTCAGTCCTCCCATGATGGGGTCAAGATCAATGCTCTGGAAATGTGCAATAAAAATATGGCTAAAGTTTGCTTCAATTTTGTTGCCGCTTGATAAGTTCTCATTGTACATGGCATGAAGAATTACAGATGTAAATCAAATCTGTGAAATGCTTGTTTGGTTCTTTTGTCACAGAGGTCAAGGTCATAGTTATCAAAAGCTTGCATTATGTTTTATTTTAAATTTGTCTGGGATAAATGCTGAGGCAATTCATTCAGCAACACACTAACCACAATTTATCAAGGTCACAGGTATATGAAATTTGCTTTTGAGTTTTGGTTATAGTTTTTCATTATAAATTATGGCCTCTGCAATTAACAGTGTATCTTTTCAAACAAATGTTGGTACTTATTCATTGAGAACCGTTTTTACTTTTCCTATTGCTTGTTAAAGCATATATGCTGAGAAATAACCAGGCTTTTTGTATTTTTTAATATGAGTTTTTAATACAGTACAATTATTGTTGCCAGAAACATTTGTATGTTACTCAGATAAGACAGTAATATATTTATATTCTTGATAGTTAATTATTGTGTAATGTTTTCTTTACAATTTTTCTCCACTTCTATAATAAATAAAACTGAAACATAAAAGTTTTTCTTTTTCCTTATACATACCAAGAAATGTCTTGTTTCAGGTCTTTCATACTGTAACTTGTGAAATGCTCATGCATAACTGTTTGCAAAGTTTAGTATTTTTGGTTGTTTGTTTGCAACTTTTAGTATTCTGGTTGGTTGTTTGCAACTTTCAATATTTTTGTTGGTTGTTGCCCAATGCAACTTGAAATGGTAGAATAGGAGTAAATTGCACATTTGAGAGGGAAAAATTATTTGTAACAAATATTGCCACATTGTATAGTGTATTGTTCCCACCCCTTCCCGATTATACCAATGCACCCTTACAGGATGTGGAGCTCTCCATCTCAGTGCCCTCAGTCCATTATGTCTGTATGGGCAACTAGACCTTGATGTCACAGTGGAGGTTTTGCTGTGCTTGTGTGCCATTGTCACCTCCCACCAGGTGGCTTCCACTAGGAAGGCTAAAGGTGTACATCATCTTGGGAAGACAGACATTCTTGTCTCCCTTCTGAATTCATGTTGAACTATGGACAAGGAGCAGAGTGCTCCTATGCCCCATCCACCAAGGGACACAGTGATACACAATTATTATCTGACTCATAGTGTGCTAGACTATGATGAATGACGATGCCCTCTCTATCTTCGTTGACTCAAACGAGTTTGAGACAGAAGCAGTGGCATTGTCACCTTCTTTCAGGCCCACGCCTTCTTTTTAGTTGGAGGAGGAAGAAGAGGCCTGGTCTTTTTATCCCCAGAAAAGATCTTCAGGATACCATTAAAAACAGACTTGTATCACAGATGTTGCTAGCCAAAATATTCGTCGGCAAGATAGAGAGTTATCTGTTCCTACTTCACGTTGAGAATCTTTGTCTCTACTGTCAGCTATCAGGTAATTCCCTGAAGTGGCCTACCAAACCTTATCAACTGGACACCAATGTGGCCAAAGTGGTTATTTCAACGGGAGCCTCAGCATGCCTTCCCATTAAAATAATTGATCTCATAAAGCAGAAAACATGGTTACTCGTTACCATAGCTTCACATATCAATTCATTGAATCCACCTGCCTTACAATGAAGCTGTGGCCATGATATCTGTAATATATTTTATGTTGTTATGAATTTCTTGGAAGAATTTCTGCACATTCATCATGACGCTGCATTGGACTTAATAATTTAGGTCTTGCTTAATCACAGTAAAACACTTTCTAAAGTCTGCTTGATTAGAAGTTGAGACCTTCTTTTGGGGTCTAATACATACTGTAGCTTCTCAAGACTGGCTTGATCATCAACATTAATCCTTAACATCCACTCGTGGCCCATTGCTATCGGCAAGGAAACATATTCCATCCAATCGCCAGGTGGGGCCATCTGCAAAACCTTTCAAGAAGGCTTAGCCGCAGTGCAATCCACAAACTCCAGCTAGACCACCTCATTGCTTATTAGATCCAGGTTGCTGGAGACCCCGAAAAGAGGAAGTTCACTAACCATCCTTCCTAGCCAACTGGAAAGGGAGGGAGGCAGACCAAGGAATTTAATCTCTCTCCTGCTGTTCATATCCCTCCCAAACATCCAAGTAATGCTCGTTTAGGTTTTTCTCAGGGGTTTGTCAAGCAGAACGGACTCCATTGTCAACAAAGGTTATAGACTTCATTCTTAACAATAACTTCCACTATCAAGATCTCCCATTTTCTTTCCCATAGTCCATTCAGGTAAAATTGAGGGAAGAGGTGCACACCTTTTTGCAGAAAGAGGCTGTCAAAAGGTTCCTGCACAATCAGTCTCCCTCCTTATACTCTGAATCTTCCAAAAAAGTGGAAACTTTTGAATCATAATCGATTTTTCCCCATTTAACTGGTTACTTTTGGAGGAAATCTTCTTGATGAAGACAACATCCTTAATTAGGAGTGCTCTTTGCCCATTTGATTGGGCAGTCTCCATATATCTTCATGATTGATCCTTTTTGCATATGGTGTTGCTCTACAGTTTTGTATTTTGCATAGGGTTAGAATTTTAAGTAGAAAGAATTTCCAAGGATTACTTAACTGGCTATACCGGTTATATAATAAAGACTTTGTATGTCTTGGGTGTTGTTATAAGAACTTTTAATTCCCTTTATTTTGATGCATGATTGATGGGTGTAATTTAGGTTCTAGAGTATACAGCTTGGGCTAACTTAAGAGGTGCTTGTATAAAAAGACTGCTAGCTCTGCATGGTCATTTTCACTTCCTGGACTTAAAAGGTAAATTTGTAGAGAAAAAAAACCATATTTTTTTTTTTACTTTTCAGATATTTTGTAATTTGTTCATTGCACTTTCAGAAGCTGCTATTGCATACTTCAGCAAAATTTGTTTTCCCTAGTTTAATAAAGTTAGTGTATTTTTTATATTAATTCTGGTTAATTTTTCAAGCACATGGGAGCATCCATTTTGTTATATACCATGTGCTTAGATCATGTATAGTTTCCACAAACCTTAGCACAGTATACAAAGAAATGTCAGCCACATTACATGAAAGTAGCATAGAGATATGCCAACATGATCTCCATTGTGCATGTTACAAATGCAAACAACTTCACCTTACATACATCACTCTCTGAAAAGTACATAATAACTTGCAAATCTCTGTGTTTATAATTGGACCAGAGAGTTTTTCAATTCCACATTCTGCTGTTTGGAATCTCTAATGCAACTAGAGTCTTCAATCAAATTATGGCAGTAATAGCGGCCTAACACTCATTACTATGAATGCTGATATTCAATTATTTGAATGAATGGCTTATCCACAATGTCCATGTTTAGTTCCTCTATTAGAATTTGTTCCAATATTTATTCACCATCACTCGGTTGGGACTTCTACCCATCCTCTAGAAGTCGGAACCTATTCCATCACAGGACTTTGTTTTTGTCGAGATGAACTTCCTTATGAACCAGAACTTTGTGTAGGTTCCTTTGGATTGGGTAGATTGAATCCTTTGGATTGGTTAGATTGAATCCTGACCCTCCTAGAGACACTAAAAGCCAAAGCCTTGTTATTTGCTCGCCTCAACCCTCTTCGTAACCTTGAACACCGCTGCTGATTTGGTTCTTTTAGGATGTCTCCATATGCGCCCTCTACAGTTCCTTCTTCTTGCAAGGTGAAAAGCTGTGATTCTCTATCAACCCTGATCCCATTAGGATCAGAATTTCACCACCTTTTGCACTAGTGGATGAAAAGAGCCAGATTCCTGGTGGGGGATTCCCATGTATGTACCCAACTCCCACTAGTGTACATTTGCCATTGTACGAGATTCTGATTGGGGTGCTCTTTTAGAGCTGAATGGTGTAACTCTCCAGGGTTTCTGGACTTGCTCTAATTGGCCCTCCAAATCAACACCCTAGAAATGAAAGCAATATTTCTAGCATTGCATAAATGACTTGACAGAAATAGGGTTTGATGTCTCATGATCTCCTCAGACAACACTTGTTTTTAGCATAAATATGATGGCAAGGAGGCATACATGATCCTTCTCATTGCAATTTGGAACTTCTTCTTTTGTCCAGCCTCAGAGGATGTCGCAATCCAAGTTTGCTACATTTCTGGCAAGATGAGCATATTAGTGGAAAGCCTATTCAGAACATGATGTGCCATTATCACATGCTCTTCACACTTCAGTAATGGAGTCCCTATTGTGCATACACTGTGGAAGAATCTGGTTGACCAGTTCATGACCAGGCTGAAAAACAAACTTCCCTTTTATGTCTCTTCTGTCCTGGATTAGAGAGCACGGGCATTAGATGCATCAGCTTCCAGTGAGAACTCCTTTTTGCATATACCTTCCCACTGTTCTATTGCAACCACTTGTTATGCATAAAGTAAGAACTTCCTTTGAATTTCTCAGATCATTCTCAACACCACATTGTGGCCACAGTGATCATGGTTCAACAATCTCCCACTTTGCATGAGAGATCTACTGTCACAACACTGGTGATTCCTCCTCCACAACAGACAACACATTCTAAAACCTCCACGTCTGGCTCAGTTCAAGTGGTCTCTCTGCCAAAACAGGTTTTCAAGCAGAGTTGCCAGTTGCATCATTTGAACCAGGAGAGCTTCTACATCCTAAGTCTATGATGCCAGGTGGAGAATCTTCTATGATTAATTCAGTAGGAAAGACTGTCGATCCTATGTGCCCTTCTGAAACTTCCATTGCAGATTCTATTTTGTTCCTTTTTGAGACCAAAATATATTCAGTATGCACTATTAAAGACTATTCAGCTGCCATGTTCAGCACACTAAAATTATCTCAGGGCACAGAAATAGGTCCCTATTCACACTTTGCTGATCTTATTAAATATTCTGAGCTCCAGAGAGCTGTGTTCTGCTGTCGTATCCAGACAGAATATTTCTTATTTTATGGTCATTACCCAAACTCTCGTATGAGCCATTGTGTGCAGCTTACTTTCAAATCCATACACTCAAAACTGTGTTCATACTTGAGTCATGTCTTATTTATTAACATTTGCTGTCTCCGTTTACCTTCTTTGCAAATTAGGGTTTCTCGCTAAAAATTGATTACCTTTGTTAGATCCCCTACCTAGAGAGATCCCAGTCTCAGTCATATCTGAGTTGGAACAATCAAGATAGACTCTTATGCCTAGTGCATGCTTTGCACTTCTATCACAAGTGTCCAAAGCAAAATTTTTTTAATTTAATATGCAATAGTGACTGGTATGTTATACATAATTAAAATTAGTTTTAGCAACCCAAAAATAATCCAAACTGCATATCCCAAATGGCTCAATTTTACCTGATGGGTCCTATAGCAGCAACAATACAGGCTGCATCCCTGAAGTCATTCAGCACTTTTCAATGTCACAATACTTCAGCAGGATAAGTGGAAGTACATAGTTTTGACAAGCCATTGTTATGTATATTTAATTTGTATTGTGATTTACATTTTGTCCATAATTTAGAGAGGGAGTTTGGCCTACTAGACTAATGAATTTTTTAAAGCAACATATTACATAGCTAGTTGTTGTTTATGATTTTTTATTACATCTTGTGATTATTGCTCAGAAGTAAACATGCTTACTGATTTTGAATTCAAGGTAAAGTTTTTTTTCTAGTAATTAAGACTGTTCTAGGAGTAAGTTGACTATGAATTTAATGGGAAAATGACTGTCATCCTAGTTCTGTTATTGTGTCTCAGTTTTTATATAATGTTGTTTATTTTAGAATTACTCATTCCTATATTAACATTGAAAGTGGTATCAGTCCTTAGTTGTGTACAGTTAATATTTGAGGATTTATTTAAAATTATTCGTCGAAATTACAAAATACTTTTGAACTTTTGGACTAAATCACTATTTTGGAATTATTGTAAATTTATTCAAGTACATTTTGGATATTTCATTTTGATTCATCATTACTGTTAGCACATCAATGCTATTCCAGGCTATTGGTACATCAGCATGTTCATGTTTGGAATTTGCTTGTAACACCATTGGAGTTTATTTGGAATACTCTACACTTCTGGACCTTTGATAGAACTTTTAGGACTGTCTGGCAATTAATTCACAATATTGTAAGTTTGTTTTAAATTTTTAATTTGTATTCAGGTGAAATAAATGATTACTTTGAAGTTTACAAAACATGTTGGTTTTCACTCTTTTCTGTTACTTAGTTTAATATCAAGAGTCATAGATCTCTTCACCTTTTACTGTACCTAATATCTTAACTTACTGCAATCAAGTACTGGAATAAAAAAACTAGTACAATACATTTCTTCAGTAATATTTACATGACCATGACACAGGCACACCCTCCCAGTCTCCATTCCCCAGTTGCATTTAAACCTGATGAAGCATGCACAGCCATCCAGTATTTGATGTATGGTTTGAATCTAGTACTAATCTCACAATCAAAGGGTAGATCATACTTGAATGTAATGTTTATATGTAATTTAATTGTCAGTTTTAAATTTTTGTAATAGATTTTTTTATTATATGCTTTTATACATTTATTCAAATTATTCATTGGTAAATAAGTAATGTTGACCTTGATTTTAAGTTAATGACAGTCACGTAAACAGGTTCTTTTATTTTAAAATGATTAGTTGTTGTCAAGGTCAAGATGGGACTAATGAATTAAGAAGTAAAAATCTTTTTTTATTGTTCATTCTTAAAGTAAAATGATTGAGTCTTGTTAAGAGTACGTGATAAACACGATCACGTGATTCCTTCTCCCCCCCCTTCTTTTCTTCTCTTGACTTCTCAATTTAGGGATTTTTGTTGAAACTGTGTAACTAGTAGAATATGATATAATTTTTGTTTTAGTGAAATATTCTCAGTTCTGGGCTTTTACATTTGACATCATTTTCTTTTGTTGTAGACACTTTTTGAATCCATATTAACGTTTCTTACATTTGGATTTTAAAGGATTAATTCATATCTTTGGAAATATTTAATGTGCTCATACAGAATTCTTGAACAAAGACAGTTTATAAAAATTTTGTTTGGATTTCTAGCACGGAAGTATTAAATATTGTGTTTCTACTAAGAACTGTAGATAAGCACAAAACAGACTCCAAAATACGCCATCGTCTTCCATCTTGGATTTTCCAACTGGACTCGAACTTGAATCTATTAGAACATTTCAATAAGAGATCTTTTGTAATTAAATTTGTGGAATATTTTTGGATTTGATTCTCAAAACTAATTTTTTTCCTCCACTTTTACAATCTTTTTTCAGGGAAATATATTATTTGTTAAATTTTACAAAGCTTGTTATTTTCACTTTTTCTGTGTTATTATTTATTAGAGCCTAAACACATAACACCTGAATTCAACTTTGGATGGATGATGAGACTTGATATTGCTAATAACAGGCTTTTAAGTGCTAAATTTGTGGGTAGTGGTTTTACTTCCATAGCATTAAAAATGGTAAAGTATTATTACTTGAGGAAAAGTAACCAGTGGAAAGGAATTGAAAAAAAATAAAATGGCATCCACATTCATATTGACAGTTAGTCTCTCTCTCTCTCTCTCTCTCTCTCTCTCTCTCTCTCTCTCTCTCTCTCTCAAGTTTTAACTTTCACAGGAAATATATTAAGACCCTAATGTGTTTCTTTTCACATTTACTGGTATTGTTCAAATAATAGTTTTCAACTGAAAACTCTAAATAGTTTAAGGTAATTGGTATAAAAAAATTTATAATTAAACTTATTTTGTGAATAGTGTTCATTCTTTATTGAGAAATAAAGAAGTTAACAAAAACTTACATTTATTCATTTAGATTAAAAGTGGTAATTGCTCAGAATAAACATACATTTGATTCAGTTTAATACACTATAGTATTACTATTTCATGTCAACAGCAACCTCCAAATCTGTACATGTACATTCACTGAAGTGGAATGGTTTGGTTCATTGTAATTTCACATAAGTGGAGAACTGAATAGGTTTGGTTGGTTGTAATTTCACTGAAGTGGAGGATTGGATTGATCTGGTAGATTAAAATTAACTGAAGTGGAGGACTTGGTTTGGTTGGTTGTAATTTCACTGTAGTGGAGGGCTGGGTTGGTTTGATTGACTGTAATTTCACTGAAGTGAAGGACAAATTAGTTTGGTTGATTGTAATATCACCTAAGTGGAGGACTAGATTAGTTTGGTTGTAATATCATTAAAATGGAGGGCTAGATTAGATTGGTTGGTTGTAATATCATTGGAATGGAGGACTAGATTAGATTGTTTGGTTGTAATATCATTAAAATGGAGGACTAGATTAGATTGGTTGGTTGTAATTTCACTGAAGTGAAGGACTGGACTGGTCTGGCTGATTGTAATTTCACTGAAGTGAAGGACTGGACTGGTCTGGCTGATTGTAATTTCACTGAAGTGAAGGACTGGATTGGTTTGTATGGTTGTAATATCATTAAAATGGAGGACTAGATTAGATTGTTTGGTTGTAATATCATTAAAATGGAGGACTAGATTAGATTGTTTGGTTGTAATATCATTAAAATGGAGGACTAGATTGGTTTGGATTGTTGTAATTTCACTGAAGTGAAGGACTGGACTGGTCTGGCTGATTGTAATTTCACTGAAGTGAAGGACTGGACTGGTCTGGCTGATTGTAATTTCACTGAAGTGAAGGACTGGATTGGTTTGGATGGTTGTAATATCACTTTAGTGGAGGATTGGATTGGTTTGGCTGATTGTAATTTTACTGAAGTGAAGGACTGAATTGGTTTGGATGGTTGTAATATCACTGAAGTGGAGGATTGGATTGGTTTGGTTGATTGTAATTTCACTGAAGTGGAGAACTTGGATTGGTTGTAATTTCACTGAAGTGAAGGGCTGGACTGGTCTGGCTGATTGTAATTTTACTGGATTGGAGGACTAGACTGGTTTAGTTGGTTGTAATTTTACAGAAGTGGAGGGTTAGATTGGTTTGGTTGGTTGTAATTTCACTAGTGGAGAACTAGATTGGCTTGGTTGATTGTAATTTCACAAAGTGAAGGACTGGATTGGTTTCATTGTTTGATGGCACATGGAACATTTATCTGTTTTTTTAGTGCTATGACAATTAAAATAAAATAACTTGTCCAGTAAGATACTATGGTAGCTGACCTTTTCTGACTGGATTCAAACATGCTATCATCTGGCCATGATTCAGGCATGCTAACTGAGGAACCACTACAGGATGAAGGAAACAGGAAAACCTAAGGAAACTGGTTGAAATATGTTGAAATAAAAGGCATTTAGTTTTAATCAGTGCTAACAATATCAAATTCTTATAGCCACTAACCATTACAAAACTTGTGGGAATTAATAAGCTGCAGATAAAGATAGGGCAGAAAAAATTCACTAGGAACAAATTGCGATCACTGTGCATTAGTGATTAAGTTTTATGATTCTAGATAATATTTGTATCATGCATTACCTTAACACTAATATGGCGCCATATGGATTGAGATGTACTTCATATTTGTATCATGCATTACCTTAACACTAATATGGCACCATATGGATTGAGATGTACTTCATATCTGTATCATGCATTACCTTAACACTAATATGGCATCATATGGATTGAAAAGTACTTTATATCTGTATCATGCATTACCTTAACACTAATATGGCACCATATGGATTGAGATGTACTTCATATCTGTATCATGCATTACCTTAAAACTAATATGGCGCCGTATGGATTGAGATGTACTTCATTCATATAGAGACAGTTTTGGTAGAATGTGTAATTACTAAATCCAGAAAAATAGATGATTTTCACCTTTTATTCCTGTGGATATCTAGCATTACACATAAGTAATTACAAAATATGTAATTACTTAATTTCAATTGAAGTCATCCATAACAAGAATTATATTCATTCACAAGACAACAAAATCAACAATGAAGAAAGTTTTTTTTATAAAAAAATCATTATATAACACTTTTTTTTACTGCTTAACACCAGTGACTACTATACTCAAATCATTTCCAACTCTATTTTAAATTTCAAGTAAACATATTCTTAGAATTATTGTCAATGTCTTAAACTTTAAAAATCATAAAATAATTGTCATACATTATAAAATGATACAACCTGTATGAATTGTCCAAATGATAAAACCTGTATGACATTGTCAAAATGATAAAACCTGTATGACATTGTGCAAAAACTACAGCTGCATGACATTTTCAAACAGATACAACTGCATGACATTTTCAAACAGATACAACTGCATGACATTTTCAAACAGATACAACTGTAGGATATTGTCTATTTTCTGTAATATAATCAAATGACTGTGGTACACCTCACGATATGATTACCAGCAATATGTATAAAATGGCATCATACTGAGATGAAATAATTTTATCATTATCTAATCAAACTTGCCCAGGCTGACTCATAATGTTTCAAATTTGTTTAGCAAAAACACACATGATTTACTTGAGAAATTAAATTCATTTTAAAAACCAAACTGTAACAGATTTATTAACCTGTTTGAGAATTTAAATTCATTTTAAAGACCAAACTGTAACAGATTTATTAACCTGTTTGAGAATTTAAATTCATTTTAAAGACCAAACTGTAACAGATTTATTAACCTGTTTGAGAATTTAAATTCATTTTAAAGACCAAACTGTAACAGATTTATTAACCTGTTTGAGAATTTAAACTCATTTTAAAGACAAAACTGTAACAGATTTATTAATCTGTTTGAGAATTTAAACTCATTTTAAAGACCAAACTGTAACAGATTTATTAACCTGTTGGAGAATTTAAACTCATTTTAAAGACTAAACTGTAACAGATTTATTAACCTGTTTGAGAATTTAAATTCATTTTAAAGACCAAACTGTAACAGATTTATTAACCTGTTTGAGAATTTAAACTCATTTCAGTGACCATACAGTAACATATCTTATAGCTTTTCATACATATACCTGACATTAAAAAAACTTGTGCAATAAAAAATTACATGTGATAAAAAGGGAAAAAAAATCAATTGTGCCAAAAGACAAACTGCAATGAATTTACCCATGATCAGAAAGAGTTAAACTATACATCATTACTTATTATGTCCTTTATTAAATTGGAGCAAGTTACTCATAAATACACTTATATTAAATTGGAGCAAGTTATTTATAAATACACTTGTATTAACTTGGAGCAAGTTAGTTATAAATTTATTTGTATTAAATTGGAGCAAGTTACTCACAAATACTGGTCATTATATATAGTTAAACCAGCTGTAGATGTTTGCAGGCATTTTTTTGTATTAAATCAATTTTCATATTGCCATATCTGCTGCTGGATCAGCAATATTTGTAAAAAAAATTGGATTGAACTGTCAACACTTTTAAGAAGTTTATAAAGGTTTGTTTTTATTAATGGTGACAACATTTAATAACAATTTGGCATCTTTTGTATAAAATCAAAAGATTTTCATGCAAGGATAAATTCTGACAAACCTGGTCAAATTTTTTTTTGTGAGAAACCATTTAAAGAATGTATTTTTAGTTATGGTGGCCATATTGACAGTTGATCATCATCAGTTGTAAAAGATATAAAGGCCTCCATGACACAATGGTTTTTATTCAGCTGTTGTTTCTAAAGATGCTATTGAATGGTAAAGGTTTTCTCATTTTCATAATGGCATCCACATTTCAGGTGAGTCAGTGTAATATTTTTAAATTAAAAGGCTTTCATGTAAAATTGGTTTCTTTCAAATTTTCAATATTTCTGTTCAGTAGTTTTTGAACATATGTTTCTTAAAGATTTGTCTATTTCTTTTTTTTTTATAGTGGTGGCTATAATTGATGGTGGAATAGCATTATTAATATTATAAACTTCAAACTTGCTTTCATGCTAGGAGGCTATCTGCACAATTTGACTGTAGTTAATCTAATGGATTTTAAGAAGTTGAAAAACAATTGCTGATGAATGATGCATGTTGTGCAATGATTTCAATACTTCAGTGAAAGACAATATATTCTTTGAGTTTTACTTAATTCAAAGACAAACTTGTAACAATAGAACAACAATGTCCTTGTGTTGTTTTAAGAAATAATTTGTTACATGCTCTTATTTCATATTTTAGACCATAAAACAGTATTTATCTTGTACAATCAACCTCATGAAGTTTTTAATTTTTCTTGTTCCAAAATCATGCAAATGACTAGCTAAAACTGCAATCTAGAAATCTTGGTACACTATAATATATTTCAGTTAGTCCTTTGTTTTGAATTTCTTATTAATAAAAAGATAGTAAACTATTTGTTTTCAGAAATGTTGTGATCTAAATGTAAATTAGCGTTTCTCAAAGACAACATCTCTCATTTCTCTGTCTCTCTGAGAAGAGACATCAGAAAAACTTCTAATGAGAGGCATGCGACGGGCTTCATGGTCCAATCTGGGCAGCTGAATGTCATCTGTGTGCCGTGTTGACAAAATCATGCTGAAAAAAAAGAGGCAAAAATCTGGATTAGTTCTAATTTTCTTTGTAATTTTATCTGGATTTATGGAAAAGATTATTTTAAATAAGTTTGAACTTTATCTATGTTTAGGTCCATTATCTAGGAATTAATGTAACATTGTTTCCAAATCTCTGACATGGTCTTCAAAGAAGAGAAAACCATGACCTTGAATGGGTGACCTCTTACACTCAGTCTGAACCATTCCTAAAGCTATAAGATTTGGGAGCAAGTTGCTAATGCTCATGTAAATAAACTACCACCTCTCATGTATCTTATTACTATCCTAACAGGCCGAAAAATTCCGAGTAAAAACACCAGATACTTGTAACTTGTCTGAAAATTATCAACATGCATATCTTCTGATGTTGACCATAATATATACTAAGTTTCATAACAGGTTTGAGCAACTGCATCCAAAAAATTATGTTGTACAATAAATCCAGTTATAAGTCAAAAAGGGCAATAACTCTTACAGAGTACAAAGATCTGTCTTTATGATGATGACAATAACACAAACAAGACTGCAAAATTTACAGATTGGTTTAGTTTATTGCCTGTAAATGTTTACAAAATTGATAACTATCTAAAATGAACATGCAAATGGTAAATCTGGTGTTCACAGATGAACATCAATCTGGTGTTCACAGATGAACATCAATCATCCATTCAGTACCACAAGTTACATTGAATTCCCAGTAATTTTCTATATATTATTGTATTTCCTAGCAGTACAAAACAATATCAAGATTTTTTATCTGAATTGTTTGAAATTGTATATTCAACAAATTTCATGATAACAGATAAGTATGTAGTAGCATTTGAAGCATACCAGCACAATGATGAACATCCAGTGCGAAGTAATATACAATTTGAAATGTAAAATGTAAAAATGACTAATGTGCTGATTGAGTAAAAAGTTGAGCTCTGAACAGGCTGATTAAATGACATTTCACTTCCAGTATACTGTGTACAACACATTTAACAACCGTATATACTCGACTATAAGTCAAGAAATTTAAGACTAATTTTTAACCTAAAAACCTAAGTTCGACTTATATTCGAGTCAGAAACAACCTGCCTGTTAAAATCGATGAGAATTTTCAGCGTCGTAATATTATGCACAATTCAGCCAGCGTGTACATACCGGTACACACAATATGTGTTGGCAGCTGAGCACCGAATTGTTTGTATTATACTTAGAGATTGAAATAAATATACACGGTAATTTGTATTACATATTTATATAAAATTAATCTTAAATTTATTAAACTTAATAAAAAAAACATATTCTTAATGGAAAAAATAAATTTACCAAGGTTCGGGGTAATAAAACTTTTACATGTCAACTCGACTTGATTTTATGGGTTCAAATTATACTTGCACCATCGATTTTGGACGCTATTTTTACCAAATAATTACACTTCGACTTATACTTGAATCGACTTATAGTTGAGTATATACGGTAATTTTGTAAATGTGGCAGCCTTAAAGATGTACCAGGTTTCACAGCAATCCATACAGGAAAATTTGCAGAATTACTTGCACTAGTGAGATTGTGTTGAACAAGTAAAAGATAACACTAAATCCAATTATAAATGCAAATTAATTTGTCAAAACCATAATGTTTACCAAGTTTCATGGCAATCCATCAAATATTATGAGATTTTTATCTCAGACAAATAAGTATTATTTGTTAATATGTGCAATAACAGTTGTTAACCATAATTTTTTTTTATGGCAATCCATAAAATATTATGAGATAAAAGGACAAATGAATATTATTTGTTAATATGTGCATTAACAGTTGTTAACCATAATTTTTTTCATGGCAATCCATTGAAGACTGCCCAGTGAATAGTTAAAGTCCTAAAGAGTGTCAGATAGACCTACCAGGGTACATACATATGGATAGACATGGATATTACAACAGAGGAGACAGGGTATAACTTAAACAAGAAATTGCAAGGGTAGAACAAATGTAAATGCAAAATTTGTTTTTATCAGGCTAAATTCTTATTTCTATAACAACAGTCAATAAGCGAACCTGAATCAAAGTTAACATTTCAGTCGCCTAGCATTAATAAACTAAATGTCAAGTAATATGTGTATGTGATATTTGAAAGGTTGTTCTTTTCAAACATTTTGGTATGTAAATTCAAATGTTATTAAAATATAATATGATAAAACAAAGAGAAATATCCATAATGAATCCAATAGCAGACACAGAGGTCTGTTTGTACTGTAACCAAATGATCACTGCACAAATATAATCATAACATTTTTGCTGCTACTCTTTCAATACTAATATGTACCCAACTTCTGAACCAGTCTGATTAGCACGGCCACTCATTTATACAACATATCTTCTGTACCATTCTGATTTGCACTGCCACCCATCAATACAACACATCTTCTGTATGATTCTGATTTGCACAAGCATACATCAATACAACATATCTTCTGTACAACCAGTCTGATTTGTACTAGCACCCGTCAATACAGCATATCTTCTGTACCAGTCTGATTTGCACTAGCACACATCAATACAACATATCTTCTGTACCAGTCTAATTTACACTAGCACACATCAATACAACATATCTTCTGTACCATTCTGATTTGTACTAGCACCCATCAATACAACATATCTTCTGTATCAGTCTGATTTGCACAAGCACACATCAATACAACATATCTTCTGTACCAGTCTGATTTGCACTAGCATCCATGAATACAACACATTGTCTGTACAAGTCTGATTTGACTACCACCCTTCAATACAACATATCTTCTGTGCCAGTCCGGTCTGCACTACCACTAACACAACATACCTTATCCTACAATTGGCAATTTTTCTTACAAAATAGGATCCATGTGATAATGTTTTAATTTCTTTACTTACTTCATTGCTTTATATTATTATCCTCATTTGATCACATATTCAGATCATCATACACCATCCTGCTTTTGAAAACTATAACAGTGGAAAGATCAAGTTTCCAAATTGGAGGGAGTAGAAAGGAAAGGTAGGTAGATATAGGGTGCATAGAACTCCAGTAGTAGTTGGTCTTACCTTTTTTCCATTAACAATTATTGAACTCTGAAGCATCAGATGCATGTCCAAATGTCCACACAATAGCACAGCAATCATCAGATGGTGACAAATGCAGTTAGAAATGTCAGGTGATATGATGCAATGTGATATTATAAAATGTTCACAGCAAACAAACATGATGGTCAAACAGCATCGCAGCAGAAAATGCTTAAATTTTCTTAATCATATGAATTTGTTGTTTTCTTTTAAGCAAACAAAATTACAATTCCAAATCAAGAGGTCAAAGTAATTATGCAGCAAAACAAGTATCAAAATCAACTGCAAAACTTTACATATATTGATTTGAATTTGTTTCGCAGGTAAAAATAGCATATAGGTTAAGTAAGTTAAACAGTAAATTAAATACTGTATTACAGTATACATAATTTTGTTATCTATTGCAGATGGTACAATGTTTATGGTTTTAACAAAAAAAGTCTATGAACATCATATTTCCAAATGAAAACGATTAAAATTATATTTGCTGAGTGAGTGCTACAACATATAAAATGCATATTTATAAAGATATAACATTTACACAAAATACAAACAATGCTAAAACTTTGTAACAATCAATGTAGAGAAAAAAAATATACAATTTATTCAATAAAGTATGGGTGTACTAGGACTATTTCTTTCCGTGAGAAGATTTCATAAGCATAGGTATAAAATACTATGTACCTAGTATCTAGATACTAATAACCCCAGACTATCTTGCATGCATTTTTAAACAGAAATATCCATCAATATGTTTTTCTAACTTTTACAAGCCTGTATATAAATCTAGCACATTTAATGATGTATAAAAATATCCCCGTCAAGACAAAATGCCCACAACCCTCATGAGAGAAAAGGCCCACAACTCTGATATACTCTCATGAGAGAAATGGCCCACAACCCTGATATAATCTCATGAGAGAAAAGGCCCACAACTCTGATTTACTTTCATGAAAGAAAAGGCCCACAGCTCTGATCTACCATCATATAATGCACCAGCAGATCAGGTCAGGTCCCATGTTCATGAAACTTGTCAACATGAGGCTTACTCAGAACCAAAATACCTTAGTTCTTATATCTGTTAATCTGTTGTAAAAATACAGACATGATCTGTCTCTATCTGTATTACATATACACATACTTTGTTAACTGTTGTATTTTAATGAGTCAACTTTATTTTTATTGTAAGATATCAAAACTGGAATTTTACCACATACATTGAGAAATTTCATGAATACAGCAATATGAAATCATAAAACTCTAACACATGAGCTTGAAATTTTATTTTGACTAATCATCACTGAAACTACAGCTGAAAGCTTGTTTCTGATTGGCTGATAGTGCAATTTAAACACAAACTTGGAATATTTCACCTTATAGGATGTGCACAATACACACCATATCAGTGCAAATATTGCGCTTAAATTTTGGGAAAGATCATTTAAACATAAATATCATAAATCTACCCCCTATCCCCACCCATGATGATTTATATCAGGATAGTTTGGGGTTGATTAATGAATCACCAGGCCTGAAGATCATAAAACTCTTGAGATCAGGTTCCACTGTAAGCCAATCAGAATTACTATGAATCAATCAGAAACTACCTTTAAAAGTATAATCTTTTATGATTGGTTGAAACACAATTTCTAGCTTGGACTTTGTTCAAGAGTTTTTCTGATCTCCAAGCCATAGTTTCTAAAATTGCAAACATCTACTGGCTTAATACAGTTAGAAAAATTAACAAGACAAAGCAGGCATCATGTTTCTGTTAGACTAAATAATAAACCTGATAGATCAATACCAGCTAGATCAACTCTGACTACATTAAAACTAGAAACATTGGTTTCTTTTTTAAAAAAAGGTTAAAAAAATAACAAAATACAGTCATTAAATATTACTGGTTATTGAAATTATTTTGAAGCATACATTTATCTATAGGTCACTAAGCCAGCTACATAGATGGTCTTAAAGAACTAAATAGATGAATCATTTTGCTTTGGACACAACTACAAGATAAGTATCTGCTATTAACTGATCTATCCCACTTCCATATATAAAAGTAACTAACACTACCTATCTCAATAAAGACAAACCTGTCTATAATAGATGCTTATGAAAGCACAAATATTTTATCTTTTGTAGAGAGGTATCTTTACTATATATTCAGGTTACATGATAAGTCACATTAAGAAAACTGGTTTGTAAATGTTGTTTTCTATGAGCAGGCGCCCTTTATATAGGTATGTCAACTGAGACAGGTTTCTCTAATTGAAACCTTCATATAGATATGTAAACTGTGACAGGTTTCTCTCTATGTGAGAAGAAGAATCTACTTATTTGTAAAGATTGAAAATAAGATAAATACTGATCCAAATTCATTAATTCATGTACATGTATCACACTAGCTCAATTGGCACCCCACCCCCAACAAGCAGCCACCAACTTTTTACAGTAAGAATCCCTTGGCACCAACGAGTTTGTTTTGAAAAGTACCCCTAAAAAAAGGCCATCCCTCTAACATGAGAAGCAGCCAGCATATTAGTGCCAAAATGTAAATTTACTCCTCACAAGTGGCCACATTTATTTTTAATAATAAACCAATATTCAATTCATACGGTATGGTAAATAATCCAATTATCTTTACCAATGTCTTATTTCCTGATGTCAGATTCTCATTACTAAAAGAAGTGTTGGCATGTACATGTAATACCCTGACCTGAAGAATAGTTGTAAACATAAAAATCAAGCACTAAAAAAAAAATTTAATTCAAAAGAGACATGTAACTTTAAATAATCACTTTGGTGTGATCATTTTTCTCAACACAGTAGTTAGTAGTAGCTTTTACTGTCATGTCTGCATATGAAGGGAGTAAGATATGTTATGTCCTATCTGTCTTTTGTTTGTGTCGATGTGAGCCACATTTATTTGTACACAAGAAGTGAGGAAAAACAAGCCAAACAATGAAGAATAGAGGTCTGTATGGCATTTTGATCTAAAAGATTGAACAATCATTTTCATAATAGGCATTGCATTAGGTGAAAGGTGAGTGGGCTTTAATTTCCCATTATGGATATTTAGTGAAGTGAATCTTTTTATTTCTAAGTTTTGTGACAATTAAAAAATCTAGTACTTTATGTCAGTATTTTATGGTTTCTTTTATCCACAAAGTTTATAATCTTATATCACACATTTTGAAGTTTTTGTTTGGCTAAAAAACATTAACATACAAAAAAACCACAAATAAATGAATGTTACACATTCAAACTTTGGGTTCATGAACAATTCTTGTAAGATGGGAGTACTGCTGTTTAAAGGAGATATTTTTCTTTTATAAAACATAACATTAATAATATCTGGATCCATCAGGAGACAGTTTATATTGGTCATTGTAACTGAAGAACAAAACAAATTAACAATTTAACAGTAGATACCAGTAAATGTTTCAAATATCTAATAAAAGCACATTTTCTGCTTAAAAGCATACGTTGATAAAGTATTAGGCAAAACATCATGTGCAAAGCCACAACAAAGAAGATACAGCAAGAGTGCTACACCTGTGAGTCAGTACACCCATACTTACAAAGTAACGTTTCTCTTAATCTGTTGTTCTGCTGACATGGGGAGCAAAAACTGATCGACCCTCTTAACTGTGCCACTTTTGTCCTGGTAAAATTCTCTATGTCTCTGGGACAGCTGGAATGATGACAAATAACAGGCATACTAATAAAATCATCGGAGAAATATTTTTACAAAGCTGTACATAAGACATTGTAATTTACATACTCTGAATGCAAACATTAAATGTTCATACATTCAAAAAGTCAAAATCTACATGAAATAGAAAATTGTTATAAGCAAAATTTTGTTATTTCTATTTGAATCACTCCCCCCAAAAATGTACACAGTATTAATATTAAGTTCAATGTCAATAGACTCTCGTAAAACATTTACTATTACTGAGATCAATAGCTTTTATCATCAATACAAATAACTGGACAATTTGCAAATTCTAATGGACTCGGTTTTGGAACCTTACAAATTCTGACCAAAATCTAAACCAATAATGTTTTCTCTCAGATATTGCATCTCTTAATACAGTACTTATCATCAAAATATCATAATTTTCAATTATACAGTTGTCATGAAAAATTATGACTTTAAAGGTTAAATAATACTTGAAAACCATTATGGTTACACTCTACACTCTGGTTTAACTAATGCTGCTTTCTACAACATAAGTCATCTGTTTGAAGTTTAAACTTTACAGTGAAAAGTGTAAAAGATCTGGGACTCTTTCTTTCTTACTAATACTGCCAAAGACAAATTTTGTTTTGAGATTGAACTGTGTTTACAAAATAGGAACCATAAGCTTCTTGGTGCTATTTCCCAACAGTTACCCCAAATAATATTTTGTTACCAGTGCAGCTGGTGATTTTATTATATTTCATCATATATTTATGTCAGATGTATTATCCATCTAAATGCAGTTTGCACACTAGCAAAACTGCTTAAAAATAGCAAACATTAAATACCCTTGCCCTGCACTAGTTCTGACAATTAGATTTTCCTATATCTATGGACGTTACTACATTTATTTGCCTTTTATATCTGAAATTCAAAGAAAATCTGACTGGCTGATGTTTAATTTGATTTAAAAACTTTTGCTACATATGTCTCTTTCAATAAAATTTAAAATTCACTAAATGCATAGTTTTGCATTCTATCCTTGTGAACATCATTCTGAACATCATACTGAATTTAGCTCAACTGGCTACATACTGAATGCTTTAATAAGTATGCTAACATAAGCAGTTGATAATTCTTCTATCAATGACATTCAATCCTATAAGACATATTATGGGACTCACTTTTTCTTAGAAATATAACCATGTGCAAAATCTCTAAATGTGGAGTGGAATCTAATCTTCATATCAAATTATTGCATTCCTTGAAATAATTGAATTACATCCAGCAGCAGGAGAAAGAATTCTCATTTATGTTCTTACCCTATTAAAAGAATAAATTTCTTCTTTTCTATCAAAATCAACATTAGATAAAGAGTGCTTAGGTGCTGCCAGCCATCTATCCAATTTTCGACTCCGACTGCTCAGAACAGATTCTGGTTTATGGGTGTAGAAGGTAGGAAAATCTCCTCCTCGGGCATAAGGATCACTGGACTTGTTCAGGACTTCATTCCTGTAGTCCTGGAAATGTTTTGCTGTAGCATTGCCATAGGTCTCACCATAGTCATATTTAGTTGTTGGGCAGTGACCACGGTAGCTGGAATAAAACAAAATAATTAAATGTCTTTAATTCCCTTTTCCTCAATGCAGATGATACATTTAGAAACCTTTAAAGACAAACAAACACAAACCACACACACACACACACACACACACAAAGCAGATTATAGGGATGCTTTTCCGATGTAAGTTGTGACATACTGGGGCTTTCTGAAGTGTTGGTCTATACAGACTTGGCTAAACTATATTATTATTCAATTTAAGAATAATAATTAATGTAAGTTTTATTACATGATGGTAATGACACTGACAAACACTTTTGAGAGCAAGATTGACTGATTGATAGTTTTATTTCCTCTACGTTGCAAATAATACAACCAATCAAACAAATTCAAGGATGAACAATGGAAATCTTAGTGGCTACTTGAGAAAAAAAACTATGAAGTGTTATAAAGAGATTACAATTTTTAACAAGATTATGTAAATGCTGTGCATTCAAAACAGAAGTAAAAATACTTTTGGCATTGAGGCAAATATGAATAGATGATTCCTTATTCAACACCCTGGGGATTTAAAATGAGCTAGAAAATAGGAAGCTTAAATTAAAAGTGAGTAACAGGGATACAGAACATATTATAGTGCCCTGTCAGATGTTTCTTGTGTACTTTGTCCACATGGAAACAACTGATGTATTACTGAGAAGATGGAAACTCAGAAAATATGATCATTGCCAGTAAGTACTAGTAAGTCTTGGATCATAAGATGATCATTACCAATAAGTACTAGTAAGTCTTGGATCATAAGATGATCATTGCCAATAAATACTAGTAAGTCTTGGATGATAAGATGATCATTGCCAATAAGTACTAGTAAGTCTTGGATCATAAGATGATCATTGCCAATAAGTACTAGTAAGTCTTGGATCATAAGATGATCATTGCCAATAAGTACTAGTAAGTCTTGGATCATAAGATGATCATTGCCAATAAGTACTAGTAAGTCTTGGAACATCATTCCAAGAACAGTATTAACAAAATCGTTTTCAGACAATGAATCTAGGAGCATGTAAACATGTACTCCAAATTGATCAATATGGTGGCACCAAAACCTATCTCCATATGGTATAAGGAAGCTACATGCTCAGACCAATGAAATAATCAATGATAGAAGTACACAAGGTATCACAGTGAGTACAAATGGCATCATCTGCAGATGAAAACAATGTGCACACAATTTTGGTAACAACTCAACATGATTCAAGAGAAGCCAGAAACTTCCTAGGATCTTCCCAGAATACAGATAGGATAAAACTGCTATCAAGAGAAGCTGGAAACTTCCTTGGATCTTCCCAAAATACAGATAGGATAAAACTGCATTCAAGAGAAGCTGGAAACTTCCTAGGATCTTCCCATAATACAGATAGGATAAAACTGCCATCAAGCAATAGCTCCTGAAAACAAACTGAGTGATGCATCTTGAGTTGGTCTGCACTTCAAAGCAGTTGCCTATGAAGTACAAACTTTGTGTTTAAAAATATGTTTCCTGTCAGTTTTTGTTACTGGGAATTATTTCAATAAACATATTTATTTAAGTCAAATTTTTCAACTACTCTATAACAGTCAGGAATAAAACCAGCTTCTTTTGTTTTGACGCCTTGGTTTTGATAGTTGAAGAGGTAGAGTAAAAATATAAAAATACCTTTTTTGCAAAATAGGCTGCAGGCAATCTACAGAGTTACTCCGAGAAAACAGCTTATTCATATCATTGTAGGTTTAAATGGTTCAAACACAATAAACTTGATGCAATATCTATATAGTATTAGTACACATTGTATGGTTGTGAAACCTGGTGCAACCCAAGCCCACAGCAAGTACATAGAGAGATATCATCCTTTTCACATTAAGCACATGGAAGGACTATCTAAGTACGGTACTTGTTGTGTCATCATTTTTGCAGTAAGCACATGGAAGGACTATTTAAGCACTTGCTGTGTCATCATTTTTACACAGCAAGTACTTCGAGAGATATCATCCTTTTTACATTAAGCACATGGAAGGACTATCTAAGTACTTGCTGTGTCATCATTTTTACACAGCAAGTACTTAGAGAGATATCATCCTTTTTACATTAAGCACATATCTAAGTACCTGCTGTGTCATCATTTTTGCACAGCAAGTACTTAGAGAGATATCATCCTTTTTACATTAAGCACATGGAAGAACTAAGTACTTGCTGTGGGCTAGGGTTCCACCAGCTTCTAGTACTATACAATGTGCATGTTACTGCAATAGTTTCATACAGAATGTTCACTTTACATGGGTTAAAACAATTGTCATTAACTTCAATATCAATAAAGCTGAACATGGAACGTATTAGCTTATATTTAACCTATTTTATCCTAGTATCAATTTTACTGTACTTAGATGTACTGAAGCCAAAAAAGTCTACATGATTCTGTTTTAGTATCAGATCACAGGAACCATGCCTGTGTTTTCTTTTCACATAATCTTTCATTAAAAACTTTAATATTACATGTATTGGAATTGTATGTGAATCCCCATTTTACAGAGTATTGAAAACTAATCAATTTGTAACCAAGTTGATAAAATTTATTCAAAAATATTACCAATAAATGGGAGAAACTTTATTGCCAATAATTGTTTCAATCTCTTTAATTCTTCCTTGATAATGGTAATTATCAGACCTTATTGTCAGCAATGTGCCCAAATCCTGACATAGAGTTATGGAAAGTATTCAAGACTAACCTGATAGCAGTGCCACCATATTTAATATGTTCATAGGTTACATTATCATGCCCACCAGCCTTTGCAGACTGGAGCAAGGATGCAAATTCTAAAAGCATGTTAGAATCAAAATACCGACTTACAATGGTTTCTTTAAACAATTTAACAAATTGACTAATGTTTCCATGACACATCTTATATCTGTTTGCTAAATTCAGTGAGGTAAACAATATGATGCTCACTGCGCAATTATATCTATAGGATCATGATAATTACTATAATTAAATACCATTTCAAGCAGCTATTTTCTTCTCAGTCATCGTGAATTGAAAGTTTTCCTTCAGATTTTGATCAACCTTAGTGTACTTATCAATGTTTTTGTATTCTTGCTTTTGATAGTTGGAAACACATATTTTGTGATGTCTTTGAATAGCTGGCCTGGCAACATAATAAATAAATGAAAATATATTGCTTTGAGAACTAGATTTCCATTGTTGTATCACTTTTGCCTTTTTTGATCATGGTTTTGTGCAGACCCTTCAGTGCATGATTCCAGAAAGGCTTTACAAAAATGTATGGATTTTGAAATGGGAAGTGATTTTACTTGCAGTAGATACAATATTAAAAAAGTAGTAGGTCTATTTACTTCCTCTTATTCAGGTTCTATTTTACTATCTAATGCATCTTCATATTCTTGTCATATATGAGTCAACCTTACCCCAATCAAATTTTAACAATGAAGTGCACTCCACACATGGGATAAATTTAAAAATCAATTGATTGGAGTAAGGTGAATTAACAACACCAGAATACATAAATAGAAGTGACTTTGACAAAGGTCAACATTGTTATTATGATTAAAAAAGGAATGCAGCAAATTATTTCTAGTGTCAGTTAAAGGAATATTGGAATCAAAATTTAAATCACCCATAAGAACGACTCTACCATATTCTGCAAGCATAATGTAAAGTGCATGCAATTTTTCAATGTACTCAAGATTATAATACAGTAGAGTGCCCATGACATGGCAAATAAACTTGAATGAAGAAAAACAAATGTTTAATAATAATAATAATAATAATAATAATAATAATAATAATAATAATAATAAAAATAATAAAAATAATAATAATAATGAGGACTTTGTATAGTGCCTAATCTTTACAAGCTCTAAGAGCTTTACAACATCTACCACAAAACAAAATACAAAAAACACACCATGAAATTAGAAAACATAAAGAATACTGAAAATATTTAAGGTAGGAAACACTATTACGTATTTAAGTTTGTTCTTGCAGTCAAAAAAGGTGAGATTTAAGAGCCTCTTGCAAGGGATCATCACTGTGTCTTTGTGTCTAATTTCAATGGGCAATTCGTTCCATGTTGATGGGCCCTGGTATGCAAAAAGTCAATGTCCATATGACTTCGTTTTCATAGTGGGAATAATGAGTATATGATTATTGAAAGAGGAGTGTAAGTATCTTGCTGGTGTGTACACATGGGTGATGCCAGATAGATATGTTGGACTGGAGTATGTCAGTGAAACGTAGCACTGAGAACAAATTTTGTGTTTGATTCTGGATCAAATTGATAGAGAAGTGTAGGGTACAGAGCAGCAGGGAGGTGTGCTCTAATCGTGGTACTCAAAGGATGATCAAAGCAGCTGTGTTTTGAACTTTTATGAAGTTTATGGAGTAGATATTGAGATGAACCAGACAGAATTGAGTTACAATAGTCCAGTCTTGAAATTACTAATGAAGACACAAGTGTTTCAGTAGCATCAATTGACAGATATTTGCGAATGGAGCTGATGTGTCTCAGCTCAAGATATGCAGCCTTGCCTATGTTCAAGACATGTTGGTGTAATGTGAGAATACTGTCTAAAGTAACACCTAGGTTTTGTACTGACTGAGAATTTAATGTTGGTGTTGCTAATATTTATTGTTTGAGGTAACAGATGTGAATGACAAAGTCTTTGTGTTGTGATCAGAATGGCCTCAGTTTTATCATATTTCGTCTGCAGCTTGTTACATGTCATCCATGATTTCACATCAGAAATGCACCTCTCTACTCCTTGGATGGTAGCATCAACTTCAGTTGGGTGGCAAGATTTGTATATTTGGGTGTCATCAGTGTACAATTGGTGTGACACTGGATGATTATCTATGACACTTGAGAGCGGCTGATCTAGTCTTAATCTAATACATACAATGTGGTCATCATCAATATCTAAAATAATGATGACATTACTGTCCTTAATATGCCAAAGAATAGCCACACCCCATCTACCAGTGATCCTATGCAAGGGTCATACTGTTTCTCAGAACCAGAGTTGTTCTTAAACAGCCAATGATCAGATATGCCACATAGATCTATTTGTTGTGTTGATAATAACTGGCTAAGTGGCATTACATGTGAGAAATTCACAGTGCAGCTCAGTAATCATTATGCTAGAACAAACCTGGCCCTGCATGATTTCTTACTCTGCTGTTTACTCAATAATGAAACCATCATTGACAAATGGCATGTTTGATAGCCAAGGTCTGCAATAAACTTTGGCCAAACTGACTTTTCAAGGAGTTTCCTTAAATACAAAGAGCTATTCAGATTTATTCTATATAGTACATGTCACATGGATCATGTAATTAAATATACTTATATAAGTTTAAAAATTTGTTTATTTTAAAATTAAATCATAATACAGTTATAAAAAAGTTTGTTCAATTGTCTTTTTTTGGTGACCTACAGGCTACACATCAACTGTAATAATAAATTCCAAACAAGAATTATCAATCACTACGATATCGAATCCGGTCTTTTATATTTCATAATTCTACATAACTGAACTGACATGACATGAGAGAGAGAGAGAGAGAGAGAGAGAGAGAGAGAGAGAGAGAGAGAGAGAGAGAGAGAGAGAGAGAGAGAGAGAGAGAGAGAGATTACCCTGGCATAAATCTTGGCGGTATATAGGTAGCATTATGAGTTGTAACTAGTGTACCCGCAGAACGTGACATTTTTCGCTCATATAAGTTATAGTTCTTGATTTTTCTAGAGCCACAATATCAGTTTGCAAGGTACCGGAAGCAGGTTTTGTTTTCGACGACTAACAACATAGAAATTTAAACTTGAGTGAGAAAAAGTAGTTTCAATAATTTTTCGAATTTCATTTGTAAAAAAAAATTAAGAAACACCATCTTATAAAAAATTATATTTAAACCAGCAAACAAATTAAAAAATTTCAAGGAAATCTACATTTGGTAAATGAACTAGTCGTTATAAATGTCAATAATAAATTAATACGCCGATTGTGTAGCCTTGACAACGCGCAGAAGCAATCGGATCTAATCAGACCTTTCCGCTCATGAGTTCTGATAGGATATTCCGCTTGTGCCAATTAGTCACACAACTGGGCTGATACGCGCCCGGTTTTATAGAAGTTCAAATCTTGAGTTTTCTTTTCTGTTTGGCAATATCTGCATTGTTGACTTCTCATATCTAATTTGGTAACAGGCTGATTCGGACCATGGCTGATTCGGTCCAAATTACGGGCTGATTCGGACCAGATTTCTGGCTGATTCGGACCAGATTTTGGGCTGATTCGGACCATGTGAAATATCAATAGGTTTCGTCTGAGATTTAAATGTGTCACTTACATTTGTTTAAGACACGATATTTCACATTATTTCCCAGGTACTTTGAGCAGTTCAAATATGCATTTAAGGAATCAATAACTTCCATTTAAGGAATCGATCATTAAATTGTATGCATATTGTTGGGGACAAAAATCGCAGCAACATTTATTTATACATATTGATCTGACTTTACAATATGGTAGGGTTATGCCTTTGCTAGATGTATGACGAATTTTATTTACATTGTCTATTTTGCTATATACTAATAGCACTATATAAAACTTATATCTTAAGGGAGAAAGTGAAGTGCTGTACAATTTTTGATTCAGTTCGATAAAATGTCACACGTCAGTATCATACGTTTATATTCTTCTAATTTTGTGGACCTCGTAAGACGAATTATATTTTAATAATATTTGTTTTAAGCAGCGTTTGTTAATGTTTTTTCTGATATCATAATCTATCTGTAAAGTGTCGAATTTTGAATAAGTACTAAACCTTAAAGCTGAACGCATTGAGCATTAAAATTTTATAATATTTAAGCCAGAAAAGTCTTTGTGAAGGGTCACTTTGACCTTTCTTCTCCCCCCCCCCACCTATGTCAGTGTTAAACATGAAAGGTCAGCATTTTAGATTTGTCCGGGGCATCGCAACGCTGTCCTGAGAAAGTAAACATTTTAACCCATGTCAAGTAGTCATTTTCAAAGGGAAGTTGATGCAACGAAATTCAGAGATTCTAGACTGTCTAAAATCTGACGAAAGATATGATTATCTAAAAATTTAATGCAAATGATTTGTTTTCTTCTACGTATAATGGTATGAGTCTGAATATGTTAATGCCTTTTTTAAAAGCAAGATTTATGTGGAATTTTTCTTTATCCTAAAGAAATCATATTTACTGTAACTAAATAATGTGTGTGTTACATGGTTTTTCTTATAATAGTTCACATGGTCCGAATCAGCCCGTCATCCGGTCCGAATCAGCCCGTAATTTGGGCCGAATCAGCCCGTAATTTGGGCCGAATCAGCTATGGTCCGAATCAGCCACGGTCCGAATCAGCCAGCATTCATCTAATTTAACTTATTGAAGTCAATTACATTGTAATAACCATTTCCACAGTGAGCATAATTTCACTACTTCTGTTTCTGAATTCAATGATGATCGACCTGTTTAAAACAATATTTGATTGTTATGTTGTAATATGATTTTAAACACCATCGTCAGCAGCACAGATTACCCCCATGACCCATTTTAACATAGGACCCTATCATACTATTTATATAGTATGATAGGGAGGGTCCTATATCAGAATGAGTCATAAGGGTAATCTAAGGCATTTTTGTCACTGTATGATTTTGTTCCTTTAGATTATTGTTTTTTTTTCTCTTCTTTTCTTCAAATCAAGCTCGCGTCGAGCACCTGTGGCCAGCAGCTGAAACATCACGATTATCTAGCTTATCGTCTTAGCTGTTATATATGTGGTATTCTAGCAGATTTACTGTTTATCGTCTATGGTATTAGGGATCTGAAATAAATTCATTGAATCTCGAGAAACTTTTATAAATCAGACACGTATAAACAAAGCGCAAATCGGGCTGTTTTATGGACAGCCCATCGCTTTGATTTTAAAAAAAAAAAGGCAGAAGAATGAGTGTGACCTTATCGGGAAGCATATAATAAATGGTGAAATTTGAACTAACCGTTAAAATAAAGTTATGATACATACAATTACTTCAGTGTAACGGAACCAGAATTCAATGAAAACTACACATACAATTCTGTAAATCAAACCTACCGGTGTCACGGAATTGTATAAATCTTTTTATTTATTGAATACATGTACTCTGGTTTCGTTTTCATATGTACAACGATACTCGAGGGTGATATATCTATGCGCTACTAAAATAAGTACTTTCGCTTATTTAGCCACATTGAGAGCACCGAAATTTGTTAAATCTAGCTGATAGAAACATCTGTTAATATATTATGTCGGTCTAATTCTGATAAAATCTTGCAAATTCATAAGTCTTCTATAGGTTTGCTTTTCTAAAGTGCTTTTACGCTCTTTTTATTTGATAAATTGAATAGACTCCATTATTTATTAATTACAAGGCCTATATTAGGTAATGAAGGATATATTGTATTGTAAAAGAAATTTTATTTTTTTTTTTTTTTTTTTTTTTATCTGTCGTATATTTTGTTGTTGGATCGAGAAACCCTCTGGAAACTCCTTCGGCACAACGGCATCCCAGCCAAGATGGTCAACCTAATCAGGAACTCCTACGGCGGCATGTCCTGCAGAGTTATCCATGGAGGGCAGCTCACAGACAGCTTCCAGGTGCGAACTGGAGTCCGACAAGGATGCTTGTTATCACCGTTTCTCTTCCTCCTTGCCATCGACTGGATTATGAAGACGTCCACCAGCGAGCGCAGGAACGGAATTCAGTGGACTTTGTGGAGCCAGCTAGACGACTTGGATTTTGCCGACGACCTTGCACTCCTTTCACACAGCAAACAGCAGATGCAAGAAAAGACAAACGTTGTGGCAGCCACGTCTTCACAAGTTGGCCTCAACATCCACGAGGACAAGACCAAGATCCTGAAGATCAACTCCACAAGTACTGAACCAGTCACCCTGAATGGAAGTCCCCTGGAAGAAGTGCAGTCCTTCACCTACCTGGGTAGCATAATTGACCAGCAGGGCGGTACAGACGCAGACGTCAAGACAAGGATCGGCAAAGCAAGAGCCGCCTTCATCCAACTCAAGAATATCTGGACCTCCAAGGAGCTGTCCTTGACCACCAAAATCCGACTGTTCAACTCCAACGTGAAGTCAATCTTACTGTATGGAGCAGAGACCTGGAGGACGACCAAGACCACCATCAGGAAAGTCCAGACTTTCATCAACAGCTGCCTCAGAAGGATTCTCCGGATCTGCTGGCCTGACACCATCAGCAATGCCAATCTTTGGGAAAGGACCTTCCAACTTCCTGCTGAAGAAGAAATCAGGAAGAAGAGATGGGGCTGGATAGGGCACACCCTACGAAAACCACCAACCAGTATCACCAGGCAGGCGCTGAGGTGGAACCCACAAGGCAAGCGGAAGAGAGGCCGTCCAAGAAACACCTGGAGACGCAACCTCCAGGCGGACACCACCAAGATGGGCTACACCTGGAACCAGCTAGAGAAAATGGCCCGGGACAGAGGACTCTGGAGATCTGTAGTTGGCGGCCCATACCCTGATAGGAGTGACGGGCAGTGAATGAATGAATGAATATTTTGTTGTGTTTAAAGACTCGTGTTGAGTAAGATATCATATGTACAACGATACCCGAGGGTGATCTATGTATGCGCTACTAAAATAAGTACTTTCGCTTTTGTAGTCACATTGAGAGCACCGAAATGTGTTAAATTTAGCTAACACCATCAGGCACGAAGTAGGCCATTATGAAGAACTTCTCACCACTGTCAAAGAGAGAAAGCTGAAATGGTATGGCCATGTTACTAGAGCCAACAGTCTATCCACAACAGTACTGCAGGGTAGTGTCCAAGGTGGTAGGAGAGGTAGACAGAGAAAAAAAAAGTGGAGTGACAACATCACAGAATGGACCAGGAAAAGTTTTCAAGAAGCACAGGAATTGACAAATTATCGAGACAAGTGGAGGGAACTGGTCAGATGTTCAGAGCACAGTGCCTCAACAACCACACTAGGTCAAGAGCAGCACCGGTGTAAGGCATTTTGGTGCCCTAGGCGAGATCAGATATCTGGCGCCCCCCTTCCACTCACGCCCTCCCCCACCCGCCCATCATGAAATAAACCCTTATCCCAGCGCCCGAGGCGATTGCCTAGTTCGCCTAGCGGAAGCGCCGGCCCTGGTCAAGAGACCGATGATGATGATGTTGAGTAAGATTACTATTGATTTAGTTTATACATATAATTCATTCTGCGTTAAACAAATTTCATTTTCTGAAATATGGTTTTAATTCAAAGAATTTGTAATTGATAAAAGGTCCGAATTGTGTCTTTATCTTTTGGTATGGTAATATTTATACCATTTATATATGACCTAGGATGACAAGAAGAATAGTCCACATTTTGGTGGATATTAGTTTATTTGACATGAATATTTGTAGATAGTATTATTAAAATTTTGTATTACGTTTACATCTAAAAATGATGTAACCAGGCGCTGCAAACGTAAATTTAATTGTTGGGTGAAAATGAATTAGGCGATCAATAACTGTTTGTGGTTCTTCTTCTGAATGGTTCCAGATCATAATGATGCCAGTAAAAAAAAACTTGTCCAATCAGTCGGATTTAAAGTCTCGTTTTGAAGAAAATCGTTCTTCTAGTTTATCCATGACAAGGGAAGCGTATGAAGTAGCCATATGACTACCCATTGCCGCACCCAAAATTTAGATGCAATTTGTACTATTTAATTGGAAATTATTAAACAAGATAAGTTATATTATTTTACAAATATCTTCATTCAATAGTTTGTTATTTTTAGGATGTTATCAAATAAACATTTAGACTTATCAATACCAAATGTATGCAGGATGTTTGTAAATAGTGATCTTGTGTCTAAGATAACAGGGTTGAATTATATCATAGCTTTTGAATAGACTTTAACTTTTAATGGAATCAGTAATATCTTAAAGGTATGGAGGAAGTGATTTGCCTATAGGTTAGGAAACACTTTCAATACATTTTGATCGATTTTCAGTATATGAATTACAACCGGAGAGAATTAGTCGTCCTGGATAGTTTAAGGGTAACTATGATCAGGATTTTGTGAGATTTGGATATATATATATATATATATATATATATATATATATATATATATATATATATATATATATATTCCGTACATGGGTTGGCCTCATCAGTCACCTGCGCACACACAGAACAGAACCAGCCCCTCCAACCCTCAGACTGGTGGCCGAGTGGCCTAAAGCGCTCTCGGTTACGGATAACTGCCATCTCACCTTGTCTGCGTGGGTTCGAGTCTCAGATTCAGCTAATGTTGGTAAGTGGGAAAGCTTGCCAGTAGCTTCTCGCTTCTCGTGGGTCGTTGGTTCTTTCCGTTCCCCCCCCCCCCCGGTTCTTCCTCCACCATTAATATTGGCCGCCATGTATAGCCTATCGTGTGCTGCAAAATGGCGTTAAACCCTACAATAACAATAACCAACCCTCGGACGACAAGTGGCCCTCGTCGAATCGACGAACGAACAACACACGATCTAGATACAGTACACGTATTTTCAGATAGAAAGTATCAACTTCTTTATATACAGAATTGTTATTTTTTTAGCGATTTCATCAATACATGGAGGACATTTTCGATTTAGTTTCTAATGATGGGTCTTCGTTAAATTGTTTGTTGTATTTTCATAACTTAATTGACGTTTAACGTCTTTAACATAGGCTTCCTGAGTCATAATATTAAGTGTTTGATTTATCAGCTCTCCTAATCACAACACTCAGATCATTAGATTATGTCAAGGCTCAATTTCTTCCTATAGCATCGCTTTTGATGAGTATCATGTAATATATTTTGTGTGATAGCTTCGTTTTAAAATTCTAAATGGGAGTCACGTCAACCAGGTGTAGACGATAATTTAATTGTCTTAAAACAACCAATATTTTTGGGATGAAAATAATATGATTTAAAATCGGAATTGTGGTATGCCTTATCACAATTTTTCTTTTATCTGCGTGAGATCTTTAACAAGTTTATTTTTTTTACCTGTCTGAATATGTTTTCATCGTCTTTTCCCCACTTTATCCTACATTTGAGTGCATGGAACATCCTATTCTGTTGTCTTGTGATGTTCTTTCTATTATGGCCAGTTTAGTGAACATGTTTGTCACGGTCATTGTTTCTGATTCCCTTATGTTTGACGACTTCTGCATAGTTCTTCTTTGAAAGATCAATAAATACACTATGAAAAAGTCCTTAAACTGTCCATAATATGTTGTACTGTCATATATATATATATATATATATATATATATATATATATATATATATATATATATATATATATATATATATATATATATATATATATATATATATTGTTACGTGCTTAGGCTCGAATAAGCAGCAACACAGAAAGAGTGAAAACTAACAAGCTTGTATAACTTAAACAATGATTTTATTAAGTACAATTATTTTCATAAAATAAATAAACTTACAGTTTTAAAGAATCAAATCCAAAATTAATCCAATATAGAATTCACAAAAATAATCCACTAATGGAATTGTAAGTCCTAATAAATAAATGTTCTAATAGTTCCAGGTTCGAATCTTGACGATGTAATCCAAAATGGCTGACAATGTCACGTGGTACAGTTCTTGTTTTTAATCATCCAAATGAAATTATGAAACATATGTCCTTTTCCGGATAAATAATTCTTCTTTTCCAACGAATTGACACAAGTCCAGAATAATATTATTATAACTCAAAACAGAAAATACACAACTTCTTTAAAATAAGCCCAATTTATATTCTACTAAAGTTAGTTTCTAAAAAACACAGCTATATATATTGTAATTCCCTCGTAAACAAGAGGAATCATGTGAGTCTGGAAGGTCATGGAAAAAGTACCTTCTTCAAGTCACGTAGAGATAGAATGAACCAGAAGGAAAAATCAGCCACTAATAAAATGCTGTCCCCGAAACCAACCAATAGAATTGAAGACTTGTTGACAATGTCTAAAGCAAGGTCAGATATTGAGGTAACCAAGCCAAGGTCAGCCTGTTTACCAGAAAAGTCCAGGTCAAGTGAATTTTCTAGAAAAATTTCCCATTTAAATAATAATAAACCCGAAATGACAAATTTGGATTTAATAATTAAAAATAAATAAAATTAAATCCAATAGCCGTAACACCTTCCCCAATAAAATAAAAAGAAAGGTTTATATGATAAAACTTTCTTTTTATCACAAACCAATTTACATCTGAGATTAAAAATTACACAATATAATTTATTATACACGGGAAAGAGTGTCTACAATTACATTATCAAGAAATAGCCTCAACCTTTTAACTTGTCCATGTCCCACTAAATGTCCTAAAAAAAAATACTCTAGCAAGGCAGAACTCACTTTTAAATAAATTAACAGTCAGACACGTATTAGTGAGTCTGTCAAAGAATTTTCTAATTGTTGCTAGATGTTCTCTCCAGGTGTCGTTGTAGATGATGACGTCACAAATCTCTAGACCAGTGATGAACATTTTTATGAGACGTTGAAATGGACTTTCTTTATATTGCTAGAGTCCTTTTGGAGTCGCAATGTTGAGTTTTCCTTTGCTCTCTCCGTAGTGGGATCTGCCAAAATCCTTTCAGAAGGTCAGAATTTGGTGACGTACTTGGCATTCCCAATT
The DNA here is from genome assembly GCA_029339505.1 of Unio delphinus. Lineage (NCBI taxonomy): Eukaryota > Metazoa > Mollusca > Bivalvia > Unionida > Unionidae > Unio > Unio delphinus. Next base: position 249,535 of record JAQISU010000049.1, on the reverse strand, counting down.
TTATCAATAGAATAGTCAATTCTTGTTAATGGGAATGAATCTGTTTTTATCAATCTGTTCACCTTCCTATAATCAGTGCACATACGGAGAGTTTTATCCGGTTTAGGAACAACTATGCATAGTGAACTCCAATCACTTTTACTGGGCTTGATAAAATCATTCTACAGCAAATATTGAATTTCCTTTTTCAAATATTCCTGTTTGAGTGGACTCGTCCTGCATGGAATTCTCAATCTCAACGTCATGAAAATTTTGTTTGTCCTTGTAAGAATATCTGGACATAAGTGCTCATATAATAATAACTTTCAGTTCATTTCTTTCTTGCACTTGCAACTGTGAAAGTTTCTGGTCTAGATTTTTTTATAATTTCTGAATTCCAACAATTCGTAGCTCCAATATCAGTCGAATCCTGATGATATTCCTTCACTAAGAGGAACTGGTACAACTAAATTAATTACATATTTAACACGGCTATCTCTTTCAATATACTGGTACTCCTATAATTAATTTAGATCCCAGGAGCACTAATACTATAACTTAATTCATTTTCTTCTTAACTTTGTAAGGGCCGTAATATCTAATTTGAAGAAAAGTAAGAAGAATAAACAAGAGTAACACAACTCCATTATCAGACTCAAAAGTTCTCTCCCTTTCATTTCTATCAAACCTTAGTTTCATTTTTAACTTTAATTGATTACTTGACTTGGTCTTAGGTAAAGAATCCACACAATCTACCATAATTCCATTGAATGTTTCATCAAACGTAGGAATAGGTTGCAGATGAGCCTTACGTATCTTCTGATTGGGTTTTCCTACCATTTGACAAGCATGACAAGATCTACAATATTTGACAACATCACTTTTGATTTCTGGCCAATAGAAATGAGTCAAGATCTTGTGATACATTTTATTAATCCCTAAATGACCAGCCAAAGGAGTTTCATGGGCCAGATTAAGTATTTCGTGTCTGTAAGGTTTTGGAACTACTATTTGATAGTTCACTGACCACTCATCACCAGCAGGTACCTCGGGAGGTCTCCATTTTCTCATAAGAATTCCATTTTTAATGAAATAACAGACAGGAACTTCAGTAACTTCAGTCTCATTTATGACCCTTTGAAACAAACAGGAGATCTCAGGAGCTTTTTCCTGTTCAACGACAAGTGACTGTCGTTTATCACCCTGATTAAGAGAATGAGTTATTAAAAGATGATCACTATGATCAATACCTTCTGATTGATCTAAACCAAGAGTAAACGTGATCTCATCAAAAACCTGACCTATACAAGTGCCAGTTGAAGGAATGCTGCTTTCTGTAACATCACTCTCAAAATCATCACCCTGATTAAAATAAAGAGAATGAGTTGTCAAAAGAGGATCACTATGATCAATACTTTCTGATTGATCTAAACCAAGAGTAAAAGTGACCTCATCAAAAACCTGACCTTTACAAGCGTCAGATAAGGGAATACTGCCCTTTTCAACTTCATTCTCAAGAGCTTTCCTTACCATAGCTCTAGTAACTGTACAAGCTTGAAATATATCAGGGATTTCTTTTTCAATTGGATCAACTTTCTGATCAAAATTAGGCTTGTCAGTCACAAGTGGATTAACCACAACCTTGTCTCCAGCTAAGTCGTTGCCTAGCAATAAATCTATTCCCTCTACAGGTAAAACCGAGACTGTTCCGATTGTCACAGGTCCTGACACTAAGTCTGATGACAAATTTACACAATGGAGAGGAACATTAACAAAGCTGCACTCTAACCCCTGAATAAGAACACTTTCATTAGAAGAAGACTTCTCAGATAAAAGCAAAGTACCTGATAATAAAAGACTCTGAGAGCTCCTGTGTCCCTTAAAATTTTAATAGGGGTGGTATTAGCTGAATCACCCAAAAGTGATACAGAACCCTTCGATATGAATGGTTCATAATTCTCCATATCAAAATCAGACTGGGATTTATTAGACCCAACAAATGTATTGCTTTCAATACATGACTGTGACCTTGACCTCTTGTAAATAAGAGCATTTGGAACTGGTCTATCTTGATTCTGTTGCCTATTTTTCAATTTGTAGCAATCAGAAATAACGTGTCATTTTTTCTTGCAAAAGTTACACGTCGGAAGAGACAAGGATCTAGAATCAAACTTCTCTGAAGTCTGATTTTTGAAAGTTGTGTTAGTTTGAGTTTTAGAAGGGCTTGAATTAGGCGGAAATTCTTTTCTGCCAGAAAATTGTTGAGTAGAAATCTTGTTAACAAAAGGAACTTTATGTGTCAAAGAATATTCGTCAGCAGCTCGAGCAGCATTTTCCAAGGTTTCAATCTGATGCTCCTCAAGATAAGTTTTAACATCACTATGAACACAGTTTTTGAACTCTTCAATTAAAATAATTTGCTTGAGATTTTGATAATCTTGCTCAACTTTCTTGGCTAAACACCATCTATCAAACAACTGCTCTTTTTGTCTAGCAAATTCGACATGAGTTTGTCCAGCTTCTTTTCTGTAATTTCTAAATTTTTGCCTATAAGCTTCAGGAACTAACTCGTAACCTCTTAAAATGCATTCTTTAACTACGTCATAATCACCACTTTGCTGAACAGACAGTGAGGTGTAAATCTCACTAGCCTTACCAGTAATTACACATTGTAGTAACTGAGTCCAATTCTCTCTTGGCCACTTTAAATTTTCTGCAACTTTTTCAAAAAGAATGAAATATTTATCTACTTCTTTTTCTTTGAAAGGGGGCACTAATCTAATATTCCTTGCTAAATCAAAATTTTGATTTGAAGTATGACGGTGATTCTCACTTGCCAGCTCTAATTCTTTCATTTTACACTGATATTCCCTTTCTTCCTTCTCTCGCTCTCTCTCAATTCGCATCTGCTCTCTCTGTAATTCTAATTGTCTCTCTCTCTCCTCTTTTTTCAAATTGTAATTGTCTCTCTTTCTCCTCTCTCTCTTTATCAATCCACATTTGCTCTTTTTGTAATTCTATTTGTTTCTCTTTCTCTCTTTCCTGAAACTCCAGCTTCTTCAACTCTAATTCCATCTGGAATTTTAATTCTAATTCCTTTAGTTTAATGTCAGAGTCTGATGCAGACTTACTGACCGGAATCAAAGCACTTTGTTCAAAAACATCCTGTTCTACCAAATACTGGACCAAAATCTTTTTGATATCTTGTTTCGTTAAAGAAGCTTTCACTTCAGAAAGATCGTATTTTCTGGCAAGTTGAACCAACTCGTCTTTTTTGAAAAGATCTAATTGCTCCTGGGTAGGATTAGAAAGAAATATTTCTACCTTAGATGTCATTTTGATACAAGCGTGTCAGTCTCACTAAAGATTTAAAATTCTCAAAAACTAGGGGAAATTCAAATTTAAATTCAAATTTATCTCAAATCTCAATCCCGGACGAGCCCCCAATTCTATGTTACGTGCTTAGGCTCGCATAAGCAGCAACACAGAAAGAGTGAAAACTAACAAGCTTGTATAACTTTAACAATGATTTTATTAAGTACAATTATTTTCATAAAATAAATAAACTTACAGTTTTAAAGAATCAAATCCAAAATTAATCCAATATAGAATTCACAAAAATAATCCACTAATGGAATTGCAAGTCCTAATAAATAAATGTTCTAATAGTTCCAGGTTCGAATCTTGACGATGTAATCCAAAATGGCTGACAATGTCACGTGGTACAGTTCTTGTTTTTAATCATCCAAATGAAATTATGAAACATATGTCCTTTTCCGGATAAATAGAATAATTCTTCTTTTCCAACGAATTGACACAAGTCCAGAATAATATTATTATAACTCAAAACAGAAAATACACAACTTCTTTAAAATAAGCCCAATTTATATTCTACTAAAGTTAGCTTCTAAAAAACACAGCTATATATATTGTAATTCCCTCGTAAACAAGAGGAATCATGTGAGTCTGGAAGGTCATGGAAAAAGTACCTTCTTCAAGTCACGTAGAGATAGAATGAACCAGAAGGAAAAATCAGCCACTAATAAAATGCTGTCCCCGAAACCAACCAATAGAATTGAAGACTTGTTGACAATGTCTAAAGCAAGGTCAGATATTGAGGTAACCAAGCCAAGGTCAGCCTGTTTACCAGAAAAGTCCAGGTCAAGTGAATTTTCTAGAAAAATTTCCCATTTAAATAATAATAAACCCTAAATGACAAATTTGGATTTAATAATTAAAAATAAATAAAATTAAATCCAATAGCCGTAACAATATATATATATATATATATATATATATATATATATATATATATATATATATATATATATATATATATATATATATTCAGGCTAAGATTGAGACGGTTTAAACCTATATTTGGCTTATTTAAACACGCGAATTTACCCACGTCAGCCTGGGTGGGGTGAGTTAGGGATGTGCACACACGCCGGCCCCCACCCTCACCCCTTCATCCAGACCTGTACCTAATATATCATTACGCGTATAAAAGGAAGGGATGGGGTAGTTCCAATGGGCCATAAGACATACCAAGGAAAATGGGTGGCTAATACACGTATACTTGCTATAATCTCCATCAGAATTCTCATCTCAAACACTTGTTTGTTTGTTATTGGTATTTATGTTTCACAAAAGTCATGCTGTTTTTATCCAGCTGTTCTCGTATTTGTTCATCTAGCATTTATAGAACAAACGTGCATTTAATAGTGATGTTCATGACCGGAGTACGAAGAGTAGTTTCTATTAAAGTCACGTCATAATTTACGTCCTGGTTTCGTCATGAAACAATACAATTTATAGGTAGGAGCAGAGAACTGTCGCAAAGTAAAGTCAGATAAAAGTGTTGTTCGTATGGCGTTGGTTATTGACTACAAAGAGTCACATTTTCAGTGGAGGATAAATTTTCAAATGGTTGAAAAGATTTATTGTGACAGTGGATGCTGCACTTGCGACTGCTGGATTGTGACTTCCGTTGATACCAGAGCTACCATAGGGATGTTTCAGCAACGGATTGGGAAGAAGATTACTACAACTGGTCAGTAAAATGGTCGACAGTTGTTTTTCTCGTTCTTTCAAAGTCTGAAGTTTCCGAAAGCAGCGCTATTCAAACAATATACCACAGCTGTCTGGCAAAAAGGCAATTTGATTTGTTTTGTAACGTGTTTTCCACATCACACCATTTTCACAGATTCTTAGTATCATAGTTGATGATTTGCATGGGTGCAATACAAGAATCAAAACTTGGTAGATAACCATTCCAGCGTATTTTCATTTCCGTGATGTGACGCATTTCCTAGTTGACGCATTCTTTATTCAAGGATCCATTAGATATAGTAGATATCCCGGTAGTCTTTCTTGATCACCCGTTGTAACTCGGGAAAGAAAAAGAGATGACGAGGCAGACAAAAATTTAGAAATGACCAGAAAACGGTTTGTCAAATTCGTTCATTTAACAAAATTATTTCATTTAATAAGTTTTATGCTTCATATGAATATCAATATTCCGATGAAATTCATAGGAACGTTACTTCATATGAATATCAATATTCCGATGAAATTCAGAGTAGCTTTACTTTATATGAAAATCAGTATTCCGACGCAATTCATAACCTTACTGAAAAATCACTGACCTCGGGATACTGAAACTTAAACCGCATAAAATATAATTTCAATGAAGTCAGCGATCACCATTTTCTACTTACTGAGAGAAACGTATTGCCATACAAATATTAAATCCAAAGACATTGTGAATAAAACTAATTTTAAATCCTGAACTATGTTGACTTAATGATTTTAGAGAAAAACGTGTTCCTGCGAGATACCTGTACTGCGTGGAAAGCAGTCCATTAAACAAACATTTATGTATTTTGAGATTATGAAGCGATCAGTTAGAGATAGAAGTGAAAGTAAGGTGGAGGAAGCAGGCAGACAACAATGCAGGAGGGTGTGTGACCTAGTCTCGTTCGCAGAGCGCTTTGGCCAGTAAAGGGTGGATTCGAATTGTGGGAGGGTGAGTGTGATCCTATAAACCTCTCCAAATGTGAGAAGTGAACTGGATGTGGAAGTGCACGTCTCCATGGGGTCCCACCGAGAGTCCTGGCCGGTGGAGAGAAAATTCAAAATGTAAGCAGGTAATAAAAGAATTGAAACAGTGAATAGCCAGCAAAGAATTGGAACAGTGATGTCACGTTGCCCTGCACATGATTGCGTACATCAGAGTCACAAAGGAATGGTTAGAAGTAATGTATATATGATTTTAGACCCGGCAGCAATAGCTGAAACATACGAGAACCCAGCTTTGTTTGGTGTGAAAAGTTGCACGTGCACGTTGCAGGTTTTGTTCAAGAACAATGGACCCTTATTGGCGTAGTACATCTCACTATGTAGACAGACGGCCCAGGGGCATTGTCTGCTAAGTTGAATAGAACAATGTAAAATAGACATCCAATGGGAATTGAGAGTGTGGTCACCATTTTCAATCTGAATTTAACTTAGTACTTTCTCGAATCTAGGAACTCATTGACTGCCCAAACATCATGCTGGAAAGGTTATAAAGCAATACTCCGAGGAAACCACTTGTACTTTAGCTGGAAAAATTAAAGAAAAGACAAACTTTCGTAAAAGTCAGTAAGTTATTTGATCGATTGTTGCAGAATATTACAGTTTTGTAAGTTTAATTATGTGCATCATGTATACTTCGTTATTCATTACTAAAATCGTTAATACGTAAAATTACCTTTATAATGTTTAATTTACACATATATTTGAGAAATGAGCTTTGGTTATGTAAAGAATTATGTAGATTGTATTGTCATGGTCAGGATTAATATTGTAATTCGCTTTTTTGTTAATTCGTAGTATACTAGTGCATGTATTCACGTGGTAATCTTAATTTTCCAACTGTTGAATTGAATTGTAACTTTGGAAAATGGCTGCAGTGTGTAAATTTAGTTAATATGGATGTAAGAATATATTAGAGCATGGATATAGTTGACTGTTGTTATATTGTTCGTTATATATATATATATATATATATATATATATATATATATATATATATATATATATATATATATATATATATATATATATATATATAGTGGACAAAGTAGTCAGCAAAGAGTCGAAGAAGGACTAGGAGTCGAGGAGGAGAAGTATAGAGAAGTCGAGAGAAAAAAGAATTTGGAGCAATTCGGGAAGAAGAGGTGAAGGAATTGGAAAAATAGGATAGAATATACTGATGAGTATAATACAAGGATAGGTGGAAAGATGTCTCACACTACATATCAAGTGATGCAATAGTTTGTTACAGGGTCAAGAGGAAGAATATTTTGCAATTATTGTCATTGATTAACGAGTTGTATTAAATTGTAATTCATTTGAATCTCACCTTTTTGTGTACTCAATCATTTGAATGTCGGCATTGTTGACTGGGGGATCTGAGCTTTACCTCTCTCTATCACTAATTTTACATTATACAAAACCGTGTGGAGGATCCTACGACATTATGGCATCCACCAAGAAACTTGTCAATGTCATCAGGTCCCTGTACGAGAACTTTAAGTGCAAAGTAATCCACAACAACCAACTCACTGAACCATTCAAGGTGGAAACGGGAGTGAAGCAAGGATGCATTCTCTCTCCGATCCTCTTCTCACTGGCCATTGACTGGATCATGCGTCGCACCACAGAGGGGAAGAGACATGAAATACAGTGGACGTTGACCTCAATTCTGGATGATCTGGACTATGCCGACGACATCGGGTTGCTGGCAAGCAGGCACCAGGATATTCAACAGAAGACACAGCAGTTGGTACAGACAGCAAACACCATAGGTTTTCGAGTCAACATAGGGAAGACAAAGGTCTTGAGGAAGACTACTAGAGTGGGCAACCCAATCACCATCAACGACCAGCCCCTGCAAGAACTAGATGAGTTCACTTACCTGGGTACTGGGCAGTAAGGTCGTCACGGATGGAGATTACACAAGGGAAGTCGTCACAAGAATCAGCAAGGCCGACCAGATCTTCGCAATGCTGAAGCCCATATGGAGGACAAGAAACCTCAGCGTCCACACGAAGATCCGTATCTTCAAGAGCAACGTGTTGAGCGTCCTTTTGTACGGTTCAGAGTGTTGGAAGTCCACTGCGAACATAGAACACAAGCTCAAAGTGCTTCAAACCAAATGCCTGCGACGCATCATGAGGATCTTCTGGCCAAACATGATCTCAAACGAGGAACTTCGGCACAGAGCGGGTGCAAGCACCATCTCTGAGATCACTGCAACTCGGCGATGGAGATGGCTCGGCCATGTCTGCAGAATGCCCCCTGACTCACTACCAAGGGTGGCACTGAGATGGACCCCACAGGGGAAAAGGAACCGTGACAGACCCAAAGAGACCTGGCGACGAACCGTGGAGAGAGACGTTAAGACCAGAGGCCTCACCCTTCAGGCCGCCCCAGCAATAGCTGCCGACAGACCGAAATGGTGCTCCCTTGCTGTTGCCTCAAGCACCAGACGGCGCAGAGAGGATTGATTGATTGATTGTCTTAAGTATTTGATTAAGTGTGAGGAAGTTCGTGACAAGAGATAGAGTAGTCTCATTTTGTTATACGTTATTAGATAAGATAACCTTTCTTACATAATTCAAAATTTCCAACATAGAATAATACATTCCTGACGAGGTGGTAAATATTTGAAGGGGACAAAATAGCTTGACAACCTTATTCTGTAATGTTTTCTTTTTTCCAAGAGATGATAGATAGATAGATAGATAGATAGATAGATAGATAGATAGATAGATAGATAGATAGATAGATAGAGAGGCATATTGGTTAAGTATAACTTTGACCACGAAGTTGTAGGTAAGTCATATCAAGTGCATTCGGACGCCAGGCGGGGCGGAATGGTCAAAGCACTCATCTTTACCGATCACTGCCATCTCGATTCTGCCAGAGTCGATTCAAATATCGGACTTCGCCAATGATGATATCTAGAAAAGCTTGTCAGTAGCTTCTGATGGATTAATAAACCGAGATCTCGGATTACTAAATCAAGATCTCGGATTATTAAATCGAGATCTCGGATTACTAAATCGAGATATCGATTTACAAAATATGTGAAGTATATCCCTTCACTGAATCCGTATGGTTCAGCGCATCTTTTTTCTCCGGCTTCTTCCTAAATAAGTTTTCCTGGCCGACAATCATAGCCGATCTTGCGATGAGAAATAGCGTTACACCCCAAAAAAACCGATAACAACATCATCTGCATATACATTTCTATGTATATATAATATTTGTCGATCGGAACAATTCCGTGTATCAATCAGGAAGTTGCAGTCCACGACTTCGTACACATTAGTCGTGCCAGGATTTGAAAGTAAACTCTCGATTAAGTTGTGAGCAATATACTGTATAAAATATATCTACCCAATGAATGGCTACACATATTATGAAGCTCATAACATAAATTGCATACACTGAACTTGACAAAATACACTGAACGTGACCTTTAAGATTATACAGACAGCAACACTAGTGTTTTAGAGAGAAAAGTGTCATATCAATGCAAAATGGACATTCTCTAAAGTTTTCCGTGGCCTAGGGCCTGGTGACCGATGCGTTTCACTAAAATGGATAGTGGTCATCGCTGTCAAATATTAATTTAAGGTTACGGGTATGAACAATAATGCAGTGCTTTTTTGTAAATTTTTTTGAAAAAGAAATAGGTTTCTGAACCGTTAATAATAATAAAAAACTAAATATATTGTTCCCTGGCTTAAATTATGAATTAAAGCGGACATTTTGTATGCATTCAACTCTTTCATGCATATTGTTTAAACATGATTGGAATATGAAAATGTAATATTGTACACCCTATGATTGAAGAGTTTCTCTAACACAAAATGATGGAAATAAAGTATTTATGCATTTGAGAAAAATCCCCACAAAAAACAACCTTGAATGTTAATATCTGAATTAAACATTAAGAAAATGGAATTTTAATAATTTTGTTTCCAAATGCAATCGGATACCATTAAAAACGTTATCAACATGACGTTGTCATCTTATCAACATCTAAAATATACACATTCACACGTCAATGACGATTTTTTGAAGAAAAATGTATCACGTGTAACTACGATAAAATATAGCAAGGTAAGATTGATTACGGTAAATAGTCAAACAAGTTTTGTGATGTATATAATCTTACTGTCAATCTTCGATAAGTTGAGGCAGTAATTACAGTTTAATTACATATAGCTATGTTGTCTTATCTTACAAAATTAGGAAATTAAACGAATGCTGCGTGCTTTTTTATAATTGTCATTTCGCCCTATATCAAAGCATCTTCTGTATTAAATAAAATGAAACAATTTATTGAATTCAAACAAAGTTACGTAATAAGCTATAAATAAAATAGCATAATTCTAATTACAGTAAGAGACAAAAATCACATTTTCATACATGTCACAAACACAATATTTAAGCAAACAGACAAGTGAACAATTTATTTTGTGCTATAACTTAATATGCAAAATACCAAGTTGCAGCATTTTAAAACCATAAGATTAATATTGCATAGCAAATTCTAATCAAAGTTTGATCAACAAGCGACTAATTGTTAGCTAACATTTTTTTAACGTACAAAGAAAACACAACACAGGAATCGTTAGTTATTTCATGAAATACTAATTCTGATCATTTTAAAATATTAATCGCAGTTTTTCGTTTATCGTGTTTCCTTCCCAATCCTATATCTCAAGGAAATAAAGAAAAACATATCAGCAAATATTTTGAATTTGTTTGGATTTTTTCCTTCTGTCTACAATACTTACACCATTTTCTTTTGTTTCTTCATGAAATCGTCGTATTTGATTTATGTCAATAACATCTAAAAGTCATGTCATGACGATACGAAAAGTCATATAAAATCGTCTTGAAGTGATTATAACCATCGATGCAGTTTTTGTAGTAGTTGATTTACTGTCATCAATATTATAGGAGAGTGCAGGTCCAGCCCAATAATATATAATTACAGGTCATAACACTATCCTGAACTGAAGTCTATCGTGGTGTCACATGAATAATTTACACGTGAACTAAATCACGCTTCACTTCAGCGTTCTGGTTGGTAGATACAAATCAGGTAATTGATGGGATCGTGTTTGACGTGCACTTATTGGCTGTTCTAGAAGACTCGCTATGTTTAATGACATATTAGGTAGAAGGTATTAATATGAGCTTCTCAATGTTCAACATCCATAGAGCTCATAGTGACAACCTAAAAATTCCGTAAGTCTCTCTCTCTCTCTCTCTCTCTCTCTCTCTCTCTCTCTCTCTCTCTCTCTCTCTCTCTCTCTCTCTCTCTATAGTCCGTAGGGTCAAAGGTGCCTCCTTTTTAACTTTAGTTTATTTCTTATATTCTCATTCTTAAATTAAGGTTCCCCATAAGATAATACTAAAAGAAGCCTAAGTCTTTGCCTTCGTTCTGATATATTCTTTTGTAATTTTATAAAAGGGAGTGCCAAAGATAATATAGGTCATTTTGCACCTGTTAAGTAAACCTTTTTTTCCATTTAAAAAAAAAAACATTGCGGGAAATGAAAAAGAAAAGAAGAAAAGACAATTAGTAACAATTAATTTTTCAATGTAGCTATAGAATCTCCCCTCGTGGGAGGGGGTCCAATTTTCCGTAAGCTAATATCCTCGTATAATATATAAACAAAGATGCTAGAAAGTTAAAATACACCGGAAGTAACGCACTCAGCGTTCTTATATATTCTTCTTCCATTCTGTCACAGGGGCTTCGCTCTGAAAACAGTGAAACAAGGTCAAAAGAAAAGCCTTGAGGCCAAGAAAACGAAATCTGTAGGCAAGTAGAAAACTACACTTAGATAAATGAACTCAGTCACGAATTACAAGGTATTAACATGATTGAGAGCCATATATATATACCTCGAGGTATATAGTACATACATATATGCATACGGTATAGCCATCCATGTAATTTCTTTAGCTCCGGGAAGATTGGGATAAAGTGCATTGCCCTAGAACACACAGACTCAGGCTGATATGACAAATGGATTCGAACCCACACCCTTTCAGTCGCGAGCCCGGCACGCTAACCGTTCAGCCACCAATGCTCCTGCCACTATTATTCGTCTCGTGGAACATGCAGAAGGGAGTCATCAACTATGTTCTGCCTCCCCGAGCACGCACAGGGAATATGTAGAGCTGAAAGACGAAATTTAAATGAATAACTGTATGATATAGAAATTATCTTCCATATGTTTGAAGCTAAGAGTATGTTCCAGTGACTTTTTTCAAATGACTTTCTGTCTTTAAAAAAAAAAATCAGTTTTGATTTTCTGGAGAAGGGGGTCAATCGGCATATAACTGTTATTCCAGCTCATACTGAACTAACATAATTTCATGAACTTGTCCACTTAGACGCGCTACTGACTTAATGACCGGTCTCGCCCATCTGAAGGTAAGAAATCTTCCTATGCAAATTCGGAAGTATGACCCCAATCAAAAATGTGCAAATTGTACCAGTTTCACCAATTCTTAATTTAGGAGCAGAAGTAAAGTGGTTTGTTGATGTATACATAGCTGAATAATGCATTTACATCAACATTCTGCAAGAAATGATTTGGCAGAAATAGGAAGGACGCCATTTCATATCATACTTTACATAATGAATCATGAACATATAAAGGGTCATAATTTACTAGATGAAAGCACCTGCGGTATTTGCAATGTACTGGAAAATGATGAATTTCATTTCATTTGTCACTATTAAGGAAGTATATAAACTATTTCTCTTAAGGGTCTGAGTATGTTTTCTTTATTAGATTACTACATTCCACAAAATCAGTAAATGATACTTAAAATGACATAACAATATGTTTAAATATTCTTCTTCATCTTCTTCTTCTTCTTCTTCTTCTTCTTCTTGTTCTTCTTCTTCTTCTTCTTCTTCTTATTATTATTATTATTATTATTATTATTAATATTATTATTATGTTGCTCTCTGCTTTACAGTTGCTTTCTGGCCTATCTCATTCTCATTTCGTTGTTTGATACGTGTATTATTGTATCACGTACGTGTATAAAAAAGTTTGACCCCAAATCATAAAATGTGAAATTTGTACGTTTGATCCCAAGGAACACATTTTGAATACTGCTTGTATATTGATAATACTTCCGCTTATTGTCACGAAAGGGCATGTAAAAATAGTGCACTCATAAGTCTTAACAATCATATTCTGGTATATTGTATGGGTCATATATTGAAAGGAATGCATATTCATGTTCTCTCTCTCTCTCTCTCTCTCTCTCTCTCTCTCTCTCTCTCTCTATCACACACACACACACACACACACACACACACACACACACACACACCACTAGTGGTGTACATTGTTGGTGTGACTGGAATTGCAGTATTAACAGTAAACCTGTAAGTTACACAAATGAATCAATAAGAAGGGGTTCAGGAGATACCGTTTATGTCGCCATAATGACAAATGTGTTGCAGTTGTACTGGCGAAATGTGCCTGGAAAACATAAATTGACTGGCCTGAGGCGGCGGAGTTAAATAGTTCCCTGTTTTAGGGGAGAGTTGTATAGTTTCCACGGCGTGGACTACTGACGGTACGGACATCTGATGAAGAGAAACAATGCAGATGTGAGGTTTGTAAATATTTGACAGGTTAGAGGTCTGTGGTCCTGCATTGATTAGAGTAAAATTTATGTACATAACGGACTCGTCGGGCATTATAATTTACAACTGAAGTTGTATGGAAGTCTTTGGAAATTTAGGGTGAACTTATGACTTTATAGGGAATCGCCGCTGGTGTTGACAACCGCTCGGTCAAACAAAGACCCCTGCTTGTAACAATATATAGACTTGCTTGTGGGAGATCACCTGAAAGGAGTGGTAAAGAGTATTATTTTAAACAAATTGAAAGCGGAAATCGAATCGATCCATGTAGAGGCTAGCAATAATTCCTTGAGTAAGACTACACAGGAAATATTATGCATTGCTCATTCATATATTGCTCAAGGGTAATACAGTTAGAGGCGTCGTAGCGGATAAAAGCTAATCAAATGAGAAAGTTCCAGATGAAAGTTTGATGTCGTATGTTTAGAAATCCAATATCACGTGTTGGATCAAATGCCATTTCCTTCAAGTTCCATTTCTCTGATCGAGACTTATAGAGTTATATGTGAATTATAGAGTGGTGGTCTAAAGTTCTATGTCATATGTTGATGTTTTACAGTGTATATCTTGAATTACATAGCGGTGGTTTAAATTTTAATATCATATGTCGATAATTCCTCATTCACACGTGGTATGTAACTATCTATGATGTAAGTTCCATTTCATATGGCGAGTATTTAGATTTCGTTTGTTGAATTTCAGAGCATCGTGAAGCAGCCTCCTTGTTTAAAAATAACGCGGTTCGTTCATGATAGTGACATCTAGCGACGAAATTCATAGTAATTCTCAACCCAAGTTTCAAACTGTACGTTCATGAACGCTAATGGCGCCACGTAACTGAATACGCGAAAGATGTATCATAATACTCGATATTATTTTGAATTGTTAAAGTGGACGTTGTGTAATGTTACTTTAAACACCTACGCATCATTTCACCATATAAAAATAACAATTCTGACAAGCACAATAAAACATAAAACTACTGCAGTGTAATTCAACAGATACAATCTGAAAAATCGACATACGAAATGGAACTTTCCACAAAAGCTCTTTGAACCAATACGTAAATTAGGAGTTCTCGACGTATGACATTGACATTTCAACCATCGCCGTGTAATTCAAACGACACGATCTAAACCTCCACATATAAAATAGAACTTTCAAACACTACTATTTAATTCAACATATACAATATAAAATATCGACCTTGAAAATAGAACTTTAAGGACAATCATTTTTGATGCAACACGTGAAAATGGAATTCTGAACATATGGCATTAAAATGTCAAAGGCAACGTTCTGATTGGACCAGTTTATGTCCACTACTGCGCCTCATACTACAACGATCAATCGCTATATCTTTCTTGTATTGATGTTGGTTATAATGAAATATTTTGTATATGTTCGAGTATATTTTCGGGTGTCGGATCGATGTGTATGTATATATCAGTTATCTGTCTATCTATCTCACTATGTTTTGATAAGAGAAGTATGGCTGAAGTTCTCTCTCTCTCTCTCTCTCTCTCTCTCTCTCTCTCTCTCTCTCTCTCTCTCTCTCTCGTCTTTATTTAAATGTTCAAGGGGGTGGAGATGATTTAATTAAAAAGTTATTTTACAGTGCATAGGTGCACAAACTGGTTCAGCCAAGGACGACTAGACTGCATTTTATAAGACCACTCGAGGCCCGGTTTTAATTTACCCTTAGTTTCGGACAGAACACGTTCGCGGACCTGGGGTTGAGCACCCCTGTTATAGTGTGTAGGTCCACTTGGTTATCATTTACAATGTAACGGTTTATACTTACTGTCTTACTCATTAATTTATTCACATTTAATTGATCATATGACCTATTTAATATAATAACCCGTATACTGTATACATTGTATCAAATTACGAGAAAACATTTAAGTGATATACTTCTGATTTTGACATGTATACAAAAAGAGCTCTGCATGAAACCGCTGAAACAAAGAAAGTTTTAAATACCACTGTAGGAAATCAACTGTTTCACTTTTATAATTTTTCCCTAGATCCAAAATGTTTGTTTTTATTGACAGAAAATTGCAAAGAATTAATCTTTTCCACAGCAAAAATAATAAAGCAGTATTAAAAAGATGCTGAGCAAATTCTGCAAAAGTTTGCCATGGAAATTGGATGATATCTCTAGTTTGAAAAATATAATGAGCTTGCAATATTTCCAAAGGCTTCATGAATTTTAAATTTCGTGTTGGTAAAGTGATGAAGCTTCATTTTAATGAGTGAAATTTCTGAATATCAATTATATAAAAATATAGATAAGTACAATTATAAAAAATAATCTTTGTTTTTCACAGTCCTATTTAAAAAGGAACTTTTTATCGGCATGGAAGATCGAATGTGAGAACAAAGTATTATCATAACGGGACAGTAATGGAAATCTCCATAGCTTTTGGAAAAAATGTTGAGTTTCATGAATTTTTATTTCTAGATCCCGCAGTTGACTATGAGAACGCTAGGAATCTGTTTGTTGGCATTTTGTTCGTTTCATTGTCTGCAGATCTCGCAAGGTAAGTGTAACACAGTAGTCAATCGATATTCTGAACTTCAATTATCGATTGTGGGTTTACCAGGGTGACCAAACAAATGTTGCAATTCCACCCTCCAAAAATGTACTAATTTAGATAAGATTTTCGCATTTTCGAGAAAATGGATGAAAGATATGTAAAGAGTATAAAGTTTTGTATCAATAATTATTGTCCATTAATGTCTTAACATGCATAAAACATAGGTATGTTAACGATCCAAAAACTATGGAACCAAGAATCGAAGGAGTATTGATTGGCGGAACAATATTGGCAATAATATATTCGTAATACTTTATTATTAGTACATATATAATTTGTAATGAACCCACTTACATAAATATCATTTTTACATCTTAAAGTGTCTCTTGTGATGAAAGTTTTTGTTAACGGTGCACATGATCTACGTAAGAGAAAGGCAGATCAATAGACATTTTCTTGCATTTATTCTTGAGCTTGTACATTCTTCATATCTATAAAAAGTGCATTTATTTTCAGGTCTCGTCCATGTCTTGGCCCCATTTATATTAACACGCATGGCGAAAAAACTTGCGGGTCCTGATTTTCTGGCTGGGACACCATTATACACAGTATGGCAAGGGAAGGGACCATGGGGACTCCTTGGCAAGTACTATGGAGCATACAAAATTATGACACTGGCGGGCTTAGGGAAGAGAAGGCGCTAATTATAATGTCATCACAACAGCAGCTTTACCAGCCAAAGCACTATTTCTAAGATAATCAAGAACGACTACGAGGACTAACAGTGACAACCCGAGTGTTATTAGCAAGGAATTTCTATGATTGTTTTGAATGGACATCAGCTGTTTCCTGGTTGAACACTTTAATGAATCACATTCTGAAAATCTGTCAAGGATGCAACAGTACCAAGTTATTATGTGAAAAAGAAACAGAGATACTTATAAATGTTGACATAGTTATCGGAAGTTAAACTTCGCATTAGTTCCAAAGAGTTTTGTGTTTCAAATATTTGCTATTAGGTCTAGAATTATCCAGCATTTACTTTGTTCTGTTACCATGTTTAACTGTTTGATTTTTTTAAAAATATTTTATTGCAACGAATTGATTTTGCGTGGTCTTCCCGACAATTCGTGCCGTTTACGTACATAATAATCCAATTCTGATATTCTGGCAACCATTTACATGTCTGATATAAAAGTACTGGTCTTCATTTGGCAGACCATGCTGCAGGTGTCGTCTCGTCTTCATTCACTAAGGTGTGTTAGTTCACTGATATAAAGACAACTGAGACTCTCTCTGAAATTTTAGAATATAATGGGGAACAAATAATACGTTATCACAATAACTAAATTTGTTTCTCTTTTTTGTGGGTGGTTCTAGGAGTTCGAGTTCTTACTATATCTCCCTAAAAGTTATTATCTCTTGTATCCTCAACATACGATAGATAGAT
Organism: Unio delphinus; assembly: GCA_029339505.1. Lineage (NCBI taxonomy): Eukaryota > Metazoa > Mollusca > Bivalvia > Unionida > Unionidae > Unio > Unio delphinus. Next base: position 231,810 of record JAQISU010000049.1, on the reverse strand, counting down.
AGATAGATAGATAGATAGATAGATAGATAGATAGATAGATAGATAGATAGATAGATAGATAGATAGATAGATATTTAGGTAGGTAGGTAGGTAGGTAGATAGACAGATAGATAGATATATAAGTAATTGTGAATATTTTAGAAAAGAGATAGTTCAAAAACTGTGTATGTATGTATATATATACAAAAGACTGTCGGTAATTGACCACGACACGGGTCATCACAGGCACATCAACACTGTCTGCGTTTGATTTAATTTGAATTTCCACAAAAGTTTATTAAGAATTAATTATTATGACTCTTGTATTTAATTCTATGTTTTTTTTAAAAAATATTCCCAACACCGTAATTTCAAAAGACGTTACATTTTCACTTAGTACTCTAATGAAATAACTTACATTATTTGTTGAATATACAAAACTTATCGCTTCTCATTCTTTTCTATTATTATATTAAGACCATAGAGTCGTTAACTCCAGTTAATGTACCATGAATACAGACCAGGTGTGTACAGAAGCAGTTTCATGCAATTGACAGACAAATCATAATTACATAGACACCCGTAGACTTACGAGGATAATGTGTCTTATAATATATTGGCACCAATATGTGTTACCCGAAAATGATATTATACAATCTAATGAGGTCAAATGTGTTTGTAGGGTCAAACGTACTTAATAGTGTCAAGCGGTAACGGTGTTAAGATTGTCTGACCTCATTTACATAGTTATTCTGTTCGAGTTCAATTTGGTTTACATATTAAGTATGTTGAGTTGACCTCATTAGGCATAGGTATAGGAAATATTATGCTAAATGTATTCTTATGCTAACATGTGAATGGTAGGTCAAAAGTGCTTATAGGATCTAATGTTGATCATCATATTAAATTTGTGATCGTTATAGACAGTTGGAACGATGAAAAATATAAGAGGACGTTTAAATACTATCCAACACACTTGTCTGAGTACTCTTCTGCACCCATATTTTGATTCATGGGTGTCCACACAAATAGGCAAAAGAATGGGCTTGCCCCACTTCACCTCATTTCACCTCTAAACATGGTTTGACCTGCACCTTTCAAACTTAATAGCAGACCACTGCATGCTTGCTGTATATCAATGCCCGGAAAAATTCTTTCAATGCAGAAATTTGTTGCAGCTAAACGTTCGGTATCTTCTTATTCCCCTCAGTTTCACCATTTCACCTCATAAAATGTTTTGACCTGCACCTTTCAAACAATAGAATACCACTACCGGTCCATGTGTGCCGCATTCAAATTCCCCGGAAAAAATCTTCCATTTCAGGAATTTGTTGCAGCTTGACCTTAGGTATCTTCTGGTTGGGTTTTCCTATCATTTTACAAATATGACAAGACTGTTGACACATCAACACTTTATAAGCTACCACAGAAGCCTCAACGACTTAACTTTTTATGAATTTATACCGGATTTGTACTGATTTTATTTCAAGATTTTAAATATGGACCAAGTTCATGTAATTATTGTTTATACAGTATGAGTTGGAAAAGGAATAATATATCGACTGACCCATTTCTTCAAATCACTAGAACTGGTGGATGCAATTTGTTTTAAAAAATGAAAACCCAAAAGAAAGTAATTTCAATACTACCGGATTATGCTCTTATCATGAAGTATTGGGAATACAATTTCTACACTATATATGTATTTATTCACTTTATTCATTTTAATTTGGTCTTTCCGTTCTACCAAATTACACGTGTATGTTCGAGAATGTAGAATACAGCAGATGCCCCATTCTGCGTGTCTAAAGAGACGAATAATGGTGGCCGGTATCGTTTGGCTGAGTGGATAGCGTGCCGGATTAGCGTCGAAAGGGCGTGGGTTCGAAACTTTTTGTCAGATGGGTCGCGGTCTATGTGTTCTATGGCAAGACACTTTACCCCAACCTTCTCGGCGCGAAAAAAAATACATAAATGTCTGTTCCGTATATATGTACTATTTGCCTCGAGGTATATTGCTCTCAATAAATCATGTAAACACCTTGAATTTTGAGACAGAGTTCAGTGAAATATGTACATTTATTTTTAGATTGGATACGTATCTGTCTGTCTCTGTCTCTCTTTTATGTTTATGGAGATGGTCCTTTGTGTGTGTGTGTGTGTGTATATATATATATATATATATATATATATATATATATATATATATATATATATATATATATATATATGTACACGATGGTTCTGTTACTCTTATGTTTTGACAGTGTTATGGAAAAATGATTCAAATCCTAGGTATTACAGACCAGCTGATTACAGGCGTGATCTTATGTTGCGGTTGACGGACATACTATAATTATACAGACCCTATAGACATACAATGAGATGGTCCTTTGCAATTATATAGACGTCCATAGACTTGCATGTAGACGGTATCTTATAATAATCTTATAATTATCCAGACGTCCATAGACTTTCGTGAAGATGGTACCTTATAATTATAAAGACAAAGAGGATATAAGTGCTTTACACACATTAAAATTGCATACACACAGTGTGTAGAAGATGGGGATGAAATAAGCATATAATATTGTTTTCAAGCAATGGTGAATGGTTTACCTGATGAACCCAACGCTTTATAATCAGAAAAATCTTGCATGTTAAGGAAAGCGCCAAATCGATCCGGTTCGTTGACGTGAATGAAATTATGATTATGGAAAGCAGAGATAACGAAAATGATTATGTATACAGTAAATATGTTTGTTTATATAAATCGAGACGACACAATATTTACCTAAATTATATGTTTTAGTCCGCCTCGATAACTGAAGGATCAGTTATAAACATGTAGGATTGTGACACTTCTATTTATTTTGATTTAAAAATGCCAAAACACATTAACAATTAACATATGCACCAGGCTGACAACGATGTTGGGTCACACTTGATTGAATGATATAAGGCACTGTCATTTTGCCACTGATGCACGCTACGCTTCTGATTTAGAGACAAGAGATAACCAATATGTAAAACAAAATCATCGTTTTAGTTTATCATCATTTCTTACAATGCTCACGCCCAAAGCAAGTCAAGCAATATTTTAAGGGATATACAAGACTATTTTAGCGAAATAATATTGTCCACATCCACCAGAATCCGTTACTTGAAATATTACATTATTGAACTGAGCCGATAGAACATTTTTTTTCTCATAAAATCAATGTTTTCATTTTCCAGAGGAGGGAATCCATATCAATCACAATAGTCTATCCCTTTGCAGATACTCTTCCAACTTTTCCTCTCGTGTTTGACTAAAATGGTCGGCTTGACACCCATAACAATGTTCTCTGACGATACCTGTGATTAGTTTAGGTGAGCCAATGCATCAAAGCACTCTTACCACAGAAGACAACGACGAACCGTGGATCATTGCATTATCTGACTGAAAAGAGTCAGGCATGACCTTATGACTTGACATTACTTGTGAAGAAGAAAAGAAAATGGACACATGTAAAAAAATATTATTAATCTGACTTACAGTTCGAACAAGAGATAAAGGATGCACATTGCATATAAGAATTACAATGAGTACATCAAACGCTTTATACTAGATGTTAGTTGTTTAGTAAACCTAAAGGGCAGATATGGGGAAACGTTTTGACTGTAATCCTTTCATTAAACAACATCATTTCGGTTATTAAAAATAGTGCACAGTTTTAGATATTTTCTTGAAATCAGGTAACATATTTTAGAGTGGGCTCTCGCGCAAAATATTAGTCCGTTTGGCATCAATCAGTCGAGAAGGTGCCGCCGCTGAACAAATTGTCAAGCCAACGTACAAGGAAGTGTGATTCTGTTCGATGTGTTTGACGCTTTTGATATAAGTTTATATATATATATATATATATATATATATATATATATATATATATATATATATATATATATATATATATATATATATATATATATATATATATATATATGCCTTTGCAGGATGATTACAGGCGTGGTCTTATGTTGCGGTGTTCTAGGGAAATCACTTTACCCCAACCTTCCCGGCGCGAAAAAAAAATACATAAATGTCTGTACCGTATATAGTACTATTTGCCTTGAGGTATATTGCTCTCAATGAATCATGTAAACACCTTGAATTTTGAGACAGAGTTAAGTGAAATATGTGCATTTATTTTGAGATTGAATACGAAATCATTCAAACATGCGGCAAACATGTAGTGGTCTGCTGGTAAGTTTAAAAGGTGCAGGCCAAAACAGGTTCATTTCAATCACTCCTGAACAAGTGACATGAGTATTGCGACATGGGTCAAGTGGGTTATATTTCGACATTTCAGGTTTTGTGACACAAGTCACAAAGAACGACTCCGAGTCGTAACAGGGTTGTGGAGATACCAATAAAGAGAGAAATGAACATTTATTCTTAGTTCTTTTTCCTAGCGTTTAACACATATTCTTTTTTCTATTTAGAAAAAATGATTTTGGTTTAATGTATGTCTGAGTATATATTTAATGCTGTGTTTCGATTTAGTCTGAAGGAAATCGTTTATTTAAATTATTTATTGAAATTAAAAAGTGCTAATAGAACTAAAGCTACGTTTTGGAACTATTATGATTTCATTCAAAGACATTCTGGAAAATTCATATGGGATACATTCAAGGTTGTTTGAATATCAGCACATTTAACGATAGGTACATAAGTGCATTCAGGATCGATCTGGATTTTATCTCAAGTACTCTATTAGCCTGAACAAGTGACAAAACATTTGGGATTATTATGGCTTTAATCCAGGAAGCCGTAAGTTCTTTTTAAAGTTCAATTTTTAAAACTTAGAATAATAAATTATTTGTAAAGTGTTACAAAATTTAGTATGGCTTCGTTGTTACTTTATTAAAGACAAAAGAATAGTAACGCAAATTTTTAGTTCGTGCGGGATACGAATTTCTGAAAACAGTTTGAAAGATATTTATTGTTTTTAAATTTAAATTCATTTTTTTTCTGATGAAGGGGATAAGTGTGTTTCAAATCATACCCTATAGGGTTAGAGTCTTTAGAAAATGACTCTTTGATGGAGCCTGCCAGACATTGTTCTATTTCAGACTTGAAAGTGTTTTTACTACAAGTCGCGGATATAATTACTCGTGGAAATATTTTTTTATTTTTATTATAAAAGTGATATTGATATGATTAGTAAGTGTCCATCTGGCTAGGAAATGAAATTAAAGGAACTGGAATTAAACCGACGGAAATATAGTTAGGAAAACTTTAGTTTCAGAAGGAAATGACGGAAATCCTTATTTGAAATTAAAAATAATTAAGGCCTTTTGGGAGAAAGGAGAAATGTAATTTCAAACAAAGGAAGAAGAAAGTGAAATAACAGAGAGACAAATTAGGAAGAAAGAGAGAAATATAAATTCAGAGATAAAAAAAGAAAGGAGCAGATATTATCTTTCATCCAAAATGACTGAATACATTTTCGAACAAAATGAACTTTTCTTAACACTAACCCATGATGAAGTGTCTGTGTCGAAGACTCCTGATTCCATCTTAAAACGTTTCCTGTCGTCGATGATAAATTTGCTGATGATCCAGATATAATATCTCACTGTCACAGAAAGATCACGGTACAGTGTAAACTATCATCTTGTTAAAAAGATTAAAAAGTTTAATTTTACTATCTCTGAGCATCAGATATGGTGGGAGATGTTAAAGCTGTTTATGAATCGTGGACAGCTAGAAGTTTATGGTTGTCAAAACATATAAAATTTGATAATATGTTGAAGATTTTTAACCTGATGGGAGAGTGCGACCACTCCGCACAAACAACGGCATGAAGCCAATATTTGATTTCATTGTGCAGACCAGTGAAATGTAAAATATGTCTGTCCTTTTGAAATAAGAAAACATTTATAGCGATTCGATATCTAGAAATCTGATCAAAGATGTTTTATTTAATTAGTTGGTATCTAACTATTAAAGTGTCATTATAACCTTTCTATTTAACCAAATTTTGCTTACATTCTCTTGTTATTACTCGTAAGATGACGAATATATCCTGATCTGTCTTTTGTAGTTTAGTTCGTAGAAAGTTCGAGTAATGTTTTCTGCTAGATCATTTAGCTTATCGTAACATGTATTGCTGTTAAAATTATATCCACAACAGATACCTCCTCGGACCTGTCAGGAGTGAATCATTTTTAAATCTTTTCTTTACTAAAGAAATTGCAACATGATCACCGACTTAAAACTTGTGTCGTCCTTACATATTCTCATTCACCAGTACTGGTTTATTAGCTGCTTCGTTGGGCGAAATTAAATGTGTTTTATGTTTAGTGTTATTGTATAATATTCGTCGTATGTTAGACAACCATTTGATATGAGACTATAGAATGTTTCTCGAGTTTCGTTGTCTTTTTCTGTGCTCACAGATATCGTTTCTTTGATGAGATTAATTGCATCAGTCGATCAACTATTTTAGATTAGAAGTTACATATTTTAACGCCGTAGCTTCTCTTTTGATCCATTTGTAAGCCATTCATATCTCCTGGAAGTTTACCTTCTTTCATTGATAAATCCGTTTTTTATTATACACCGAATGAACTTAATATAATGACCTGCAATAAATCCTTTCCTGTATTTGTAAAATAAATTTCTTCTTTCTTCCAAAGAATCAGATGATTCCATATCGGCAAAGGTGCTTTCATTCTTCGCTCTAATAGTTTCTAGTTTGCTGATGGTTTTATGCCTTTCATCATCTTTTGTTTAATCTTGTTTACTAACGCTGATTACCCAAATATTTTTTTTTATCGAATGTTATAGACTTAGAATGATACATTTCATAAGAAATATATTTTTTAAAGTTTATTAATAATTTCTTGTCGTCGGTCATAGTTTTGTTCTTAAAAAAATGTTGTTTTTCTTCATCTATTATTCTCTGCTCGTCAGTTTTTTCACATCATTTCATTGTGTTTCAGCTTTTTTACCTATTTGCTCATCAAGTTTTCTGCAGCTTGCTTTCTTTCCTTCTTTAACTATGCAAAGTAATAATTTATCCAATAATTATTTTGATCTTCTATTGACATCGTAAAAAAATATCTGGTTGTTTGCCAGGTACAGCTTCAGTCACTGGTTTATAAAGGCTTTCAGTTTCTTCCCCGGTGTGTTGTTGTCTTCGACGTTCCTGTTCAACCTTATTCTTAATTGCATGTTTTGTTGCAACACATTTTTTTACAATCTCTTTTCGTGCGCGTCTATTTTTTTTATAAGTATCTGTTAGATTAATTTTTAGGAACTAAAAACTTGTCTTTTTCACATCTGAATATTTGATTTCGATATCGTGACATTTCGTCGAATAAAAAAAAAATTTGTTTTCCGTGGCCAGCAGCGTCACGATTAAGCTCAGGAAATTTATCTTTTAATACATATCCGCACTGATATGCTCTATATAATGTAAAATGTTGTCGAGTCAATCGAATAATAAAGTACTACCTGTATTTCGCCTGATAATCTTATAGATGTTATATAAAACTTGTGCCAGATAAACTGAATGTTGCGCGATAATGATAGAAAAGATTTTATCTTATCCATCTTGGCATTGCTTAGCCAGATGTCAGCAAAGACATATGTTTTAAGCTCATCTGTATCAAGCTTGGAAATTGGAATTAGATCTTCATGTTGTTTTAAGAAAAAATATCATCACCAGCGTCATTTTCATGTTTCGGTTTTTCGTTATACGCATCAGAAGAAAGGGTGAATAGATATTTTGCTGGAACGTCATTTTTGAAAAATAGATCTTCCTACGAAAACACAAAATATAGGGTCAATAACGCCAAACCGAAGCCTCTAACTGATGAAGAGTTTCTCGAATTGGGTTAGCTCATTTTTTAACTTTATCTTTCGTCGTTAGTGTTTTCTTAAATTTGCGTGCAAGTTTTTTGATACATCAGGACGTTTAATTGAGGTTGCACCCTTTCTGCTATGTTTAGGTTATTGAATCATTATAATATCAGACTAGCTTATATTTCTTAACTGAAGACTCTGTCAATATGGATACGATATCGCGACCTAAGATCATGTGAATTTATCATCATAAATCCATGTGGGGTAGCTTGCGCACGTGAAAAGAAGTTTCTAAATATAATAATATCTGTATCCCCTGAATACCAAGTCTGATGAATATTTATATGTACGTGTCTATCAACTCCATTAAATACAGCTAAAATATTACAGTTATCTCTGATCACTCTCAACACTTATTTGTGTATATCGTTGAGTAACATAAATTATGTATGTGTTTTAATGCCGCCTCGAAAATATATCCGACATGGATTTGATTTTGTATCCAGCATCACATCTTCATATACTATACGATTATTACTAATCCATCAAGGCCATCTACAGATTGGGCTTCTTCGTCGTTAGTGATGAGAATAATAAAACATGTTCAGTATCGCCTATAACTAATATTGTAAAATGCCGGTTATGATCATATCGTCCTAGTGCTGTAAATGTACCGCTTTGTCTTCTGCTAATTTTTTGTGTGCTTTTTTTACAGTTTTCATTATCGGAACATGAAAACAGCCACACGGATACAGGATTGCTTTTACTTATTTCGTTAATAAAATACAATATATTACTATCATACAATCTTACTGTTCGAGTTCGTGAAAATTGTGTTACTGAATAAGTAAGATCAATCATATTTATCGAAGCTTCTTTCGATTTATATTTCGATTCGTACAAATTCTCTTCTTTTAATGGTTATACCATTATTGGAAATGATAGTTTCTTCCTCAGCTCAGCAACAACAGTAATAGTCCCTCCATTGTCAAGAACTTTTTTCTACCAAATCATGTATTGTTTACGTCATTTATCTGTTAAACCGTGTCCACGTATCGCGTTTGTGAATTGTTTCAGTTTAAATACATATTCGTAGAACTCAGTATCTGATATTATTCCATCACTAAGACCTGATGATATCAATAAAGATAATTTGGAGTATGCTGCAGTCACTGTATGCATTTGTATTATAATTTATATACTCAAATAATTTTGTATTTGTGCACTTGGATATGCTTCTGCGATGATATTAAGAACACCAGCAATTATTGTTGATAGCAAAAGCCGGTTAAAATGTTAACAACTGATAACAATTATAAAATTATATCAACGACAACAACACGTCTCCGATATTTTTTTTAAATTTTGCTGTAGTTATTAGTTTAGTTAGTCACTTACGTACTTTATTGTATCTGTACTATTGCACGCTGATTGGTCAGCTCATAATATTAAGCAGGTGGTAGTTTAGTGACTATATCAAGACCAATGATAAATCAAGAATAAATTTTTGTGTCTTCAGGTTCCACTTCAAATGTTACTTCGTCGTTTTGTCCCAACATCACTCACATAGATCAAGAAGATCCTGATAGTGGATAAAGCATTGGTATTATAGTAGATATTGTAAATGCTCTAATGCCAAGTACTGAGAAGTGTATAAACTGGTAACCTCAGCGCGGTGTTTAATGGATTTATTAAGTGACAACCATAATACTTGTCTAGACGTTACCGTATATCCTACACTATCGGTGATCTTTTCATGTCACCGACTGCTGAACTTCCAAAAAATTCATTAATGGCTCTAATTATGTTTATACGAAAAATCAAGAACGTGTTTACGTAATTCGAGTAATTCACTGTAGATTTTTGTTAACGAATTCATCATTGGGAGTTTTGATTTTAATCGTCGACGTATTTCTCCGTTTCAGTGTCATTGCTTGATTCTGGTTTTCCAAGATCGGTAATTTTAGACCGTAGCAAAGCAATACCCGCTTAATGTTTATATTACTATCAAACACAGTTTTCGGTTACGCCATTAATTTTAACGATAGTATCATGCAATGAAAGATTGATTACTCGTTTTTAACTTTCCTTTCTTATCTTGAAATGCAACAACTTTTTTTTGATCTACATTTTCACGCTTTAATAATTAGGATATTTCATCCCTAATGAATTTATTTATATTTTTGTGAGTTATTCCGTCAGTTGTTTGTTTTTGTTTATGATGCGGTTTGTTTGATTTTTGTACAGCGCTGAGTACAACAAACGCTTTACGGCCATATATCGGCGTATCGGTTATTGTCTGTGTTGGCAATGTTAAATACCAGATCGCCGAAATATTAAAAAAAAACATTTTATTGGTGCCAGTCGATCGAAGTGAGAGAAAAACAAAACAATTCCACCTGGATCAATCGCGTATGCAGCACAATGAGTACCTAAACCAGAACTTTTATCTAGATTAATGATATCGATTTCAACAGTGTTTGGTTATTTTCGTAATTGATCACGCATACAACACTTCTAATGTTCTTTTCATATTTAATTTTAACTCCATTATTTTTAAAAGAAATTGGACACAGAAAGAAGACATTTTTGCCTAACGAGTTATTGTCCCGGATAGTCTTAGAATTCTTCAGTATCGTGAGGCCAGCAATCGTAGATGACCCAGTTGGGGCATACTTGACATTTCTGGACACCTTCCGTGTTGTTAAGTCCGTGATCTTTTTTTAAGCTTTCTGCGTGCGAATTTCCTTGTCCAGTTGCTCTCTTATGTACATTTTCAGCAGCGGTTCCAACAGCACCAAGTGCATTTTAAATAGCTGAAGTTGTGGTGGCTATTTATGCCGGTGAAGCAGCAAAATTGGAAATATTCCACCTGTTTGTTTCAGAATCTTTAATGGAACTCTGAAAAACGTTACGTTGAACTAATGTTTTTGATTCTAAGGCTATGTTAAAATGTTTGATCTGAGTTTTATCAATGATAATTTGCTTGGATCACCACTAGAAATTTGATCTTAATTTAATGTTATTTTTGTTCCACGTTTACTTGCAAGATTTGACTGTAATTTTTTTACCTGACCAGAAGTTAGATTGACATTACATTAACGTGACTATATGACATTTTATAATATTGGGCGATTTAATTACATATGTTCCACTTAGGCACCAATGACTTTCATTCGTCCACCAACACCTTCAAGTAACATTGATTTGTCTGGAAGTAATAACATGATTGCTTTGTAATTAGTTATAGTGTCAACATCTATATTTATGCGATCTCGAAAGTGTATATTAACGACATATTGTCCAGTTAAATCAAGGTGTTCAAGTGAAGAGCATAATTCGAATAGTGTTGAAAATTCGAATTCTGATAGTTGTAAACCAGTATCTAGATTCTGATCACGTCCCATAAATGTCATGAAACGATAATATGCCGCATTATACACGAATTTGAACAAAGTTCAATGGTATATCCTCTTGATGTATGTTTATTCTTAAGGAAACTTCACTAACTCCAAGTTTCTCAAATATCATTATACTTCCTGATTTTTGTACTCGTTCAGCAGTTTGTAAAAGAACGAATACATGTCGTGTTGCAGAAAAACCTTGCTGTGATGATATATACCATGTAAATAAACCATTAATTGCGCTTTGATAACTATATGTGGTCACTGTTAACCATGATATTGCTGATTTGCCACCTTGATCCATAAATTATAGTCATTTATTTTCTTTGGGAACTGTTGGAGTCATTAGTGGCATCTATAAAGAGAGCTTTATTAATATTTTTTTCCAGCATCAACTTTATTGGATCGCATAATTGCATCAAAACTCCGCCGAGGACGGTCCCAAGCCCGGTTAAAAAAAGGAGGAGGGTTGGGCGTAGGGATAGCGACCACACCCCGTTAAAACAACTCTTGCTACGGAAAGGACAACAAGGGAACAAAATACAAACTGCGCTGGGAGCGAAGCAGACCAGGAAACTGGCTTTATGACGGATGGGGAACAAAACCGCAAGGACGTCCCAACCCTGATAGCGGAACTCCTCTCGCCAAAAACATGGATTAGAGTTGGATGCTTGAACGTGCGAACGCTCAACCAGACTGGAAGGTTGGCGCAAGCAGTGAGTGAGTTGAATCACTACAATCTGACCCTCATGGGTTTAACAGAAGCACGATGGATTGGTACCGGCAAGCAGAAGTTGAGCTCCGGAGAAGTCATCATCTGGTCCGGAAGGAAGGACAATGACCACCGGGAGGGAGTCGCCATCATTATCAGCAAGAACAAGGCCAATATCGTCCTACAGTGGAAACCAATAAATGAACGCCTGTTGTACGTCAGGATGAACTCCAAGTACGCCAAACTGTCAGTTGTCGTGACCTATGCACCAACAGACGACGCAGAAGAAGAGGACAAAGACACCTTCTACTATGCTCATCAAGCCGTTTTAGAGGACGTCCCTCGACATGACGTGCTTATATTGCTTGGCGACTTCAACGCTAGGGTTGGCTGCAACAATAAAGACAGAGAGAGAGAGAGAGGACCATGGGGCGCCATGGAGTAGGAATGATGACTGACAACGGGGAAAGGCTGGTCAACTTCTGTGAAGTGAATGTATTGGTCATAGGAGGGACTTTGTTTGAACACAAGGACATCCACAAGCTTATATGGACGTCACCAGACGGCAGAACTCAGAACCAGATCGACCACATCATCATCAACGGTCGGTGGAAACACTCTTTGCAGGACCTGCGAGTGATTCGGAATGTTGACATTGGCAGTGACCATTTTCTTCTGGTGGCCAAGGGGACTTTGAAGCTTAGGAAAGTTAGGATAGGGGTCTCCAGGAATAAACGCTTGATGTGGTCAAGCTAAAAAATCCAAAAGTGAAGGATGAGTTCAGGCTGGCCTTAAGGAACAGGTTTAGTGCTCTAGAAGATGAGACAGCGCTGATTATCGACAATTTTAACAGAGCAATGAAGGAAACAGGAGAATTATTATTATTATTATTATTTTTATTGAACACAAGGTGTCAGGATTTTACATATTCCCCTACATCACCACCTGACCTGGTGTATGGGGGATTATCTTAAATTATTTTGCGTCCTGATCTCTACATGTGTTCCCTACACACACACACACACACACACAATTATTGTACACAAAGTCATACTCTCATACAAACCCCAAGATGTTTGAGATTGCCTTATGCCTTAAAAAAAATGATGTACCAAAAGTTGATAATAGGGTCCACTTTTTTTTAAAACTTGTCACTTCTGTTATTCACTTTGGCGACATATTTTTCCAGCGTTTTATATGATAAAACACAATTTTTATAACAGGTGAGATTTAGGATCTTTGATGCACAACGTGATCTGTATATAACTTATTTTGCAAGCAAAATTAGGAAGTTAATAAGATCATCAAAGTTGTTATGTCCTATAAAGACATCGTTTAATGTATTTCTAAAATTTAGGTCATAAGTTTGGATCCATTTTACCAACAGTTTCCAAACGTTTTAAGTAAGTAACTGAATAGTTATAAAATAAGTGCTCAATTTTTTCTATTCCCTCATTACAAAAGGTACATTTATCATTATCACTTAAATTAATCTTTTTTAGAAACTGGTTTGTGGCAACCAAAACAAAAGAGTTGGTCCATTCATTTGCAGCAATCGCACACTCTAGCTGTCTGGACCAAGTTTGATGTTTACCATTTGGCTTTTTTTTTTTGGTTCTTATCAGGTCTTTATAGATAAATTTATTCTTTGCTCTTACCCTAAGGAGAGATGTTTTGTCCAAAACTACAAGAAAACTATTTCCACTTTCAAAAAAAAATTAATTTTCTTTTTCCACAGCACCGAGATCTTTGAGATAAGAGCAAAGTACTGTATGAAATTATTTGTTTTTGATTTTTGTTTTATTTCATCAAAACTTAATAGAGATCCTTGTGCATCAAAAAGATGTTGAATAAGTACAACACCATTTGTTCTCCACCTTGTGTACGATTTAAAATTTTCTAGTCACTAAATTAAGAATATCTTGAGACAAGTATTCATGGACAGTAGATGGTTCATTTTTCCATTGTGATAACGCATAAATAACATCATGCCAAAAATATTTTTAATTCATTTAGAAATTACTTTTAATTTAGTTTTTCCTAATGAAAATAACAGCATACCTCCAAATTTTCCAAATATTTGTTCAGAAACCAGATTTTGCCATAAGCCATCTTCGATTATTAAGAGACGCCTAATCCAGGAAAGTTTTATATAACAAACAAATGAGTGCAAGTGAATCATATTTAATCCCCCTTCCTTAAAAGAAGCAATAAATGTATCTCTTTTAACCCTCTCAGTTTTACCGCCCCAAATAAACTGGAAAAAAAATGTATTCAGTTACTTTTCTATATGGAGTGGAGGGTTTGGAAAAGCTGCAAAAAGATGAATGAATTTAGGCAAAACTAAGGACTCTATCAAAGTAATTTTTCCAATAAGGAATAAATTTCTTCTGCTCCACCAGCCAAGCGGTTTCTTAACTTCCTTTTAACTTTGACGAATAATTAAGTTCTACGATATCGTCCAAGTTCAAAGAGAAATATACTCCCAGCAATCTAAAATTGGACATTGACCAGTTAATATCAATTTCTGGACATATTTTTTCATCAGAATTTTTTTGTTTCCAATCCAAATTGATTTCGATTTCAAAACATTGCAGTACAGACCTGACACCAAGGCAAAATCATTTAAAATCTGCATGGTTGTCATCAAGGACAAATGAGAACCATCTAATAATAGAAAAGCATCATCAGCGTACTGCCCTAATTTGAACTCCATTTCATTATAGAGAATGCCTGTAATATCTGTGTTTTTCTTTAGTTCTATTGCAAGAAGTTCAATTCCTATTATAAAAAATAGGTTGATAAAGGGTCTCCCTGGCGACAACCTCTCTCCAAATTAAAAAATGGGATAAATGTCCATTAATAATGACACAACTTTTTTATTTATTGCAAAATAATCTGAACCAGTGACAAATTGATTCTCCAAAGTTCAAAGACTTCAGAGACGTTTCCAGAAAGTCCCATTCAACCGAGTCAAAAGCTTTTTCAAAGTCTATCAATAGGAGAAGACCAAATTCATTTTTTTCCTCAAGGTATTGCATCAGGTCATACAAACGTTTTGTATTTTCACCAATGAATCTCCCTTTTCACCAATGAATCTCCCTTTCATAAAACCCTTTTGGTGTCACTAATAATAAACGGGAGCACTTTTTTGACCCTATTAGCAATTAACGCTGAGGCAATCTTGTAATCTACATCAAGTAGTGAGATTGGTCTCCAATTTTAAAAAAAAAAAATTGCTGTCTTTATCTTCTTTTGGAATGCAGGTAATGATTCCCTGAGACTGAAATTCTGAAAAATGTTGCATATCGTATCCAGTATTTAGAGACCTAAAGAGAAAGCCGCCAAGGTTTTTCCAAAAGAATTTATAGAATTCTACAGCAAAACCATCGGAACCAGGGCTAGTTTCATTTGTCATATTTTTTAGTGCTAAACCACATTCCTCAAACGTTTTTTTTACCTTAACATGAGCTTCTTTCCAAATCTGAGTTTTTTTTATCATGGTTAAAAAAGTGGTTAAGCGTTTGGAAGTTATATTTGTTTTTGCTTTGGTATAATGTTTCATAAAAGTCTTTCTGTTGATTTAATATTTCTTTTGGATCTGTTACCCTTGTTCCATCTTACGTAATTAATTCTTTTATTGTTTTGTTTGTGTAATTTCTCTTTTCGAGATTAAGAAAATATTTAGAGTTTTTTTCAACAGACTCATACCATCTTGCCTTGGATCTTAACATTACACCTTCCACCTCTTTTTTCCTCATTTCTTCTAAATCCGCTTGTTTTTTGTTCAATTCTTTCATCGTAGTGGGGTTATTATTTTGATTCACTAAAGCATGTAAGGTATATATTTCAGCTTCCATTTTCCTGAAATTTTGTTTCTTCTGTTTTGCCTTAGCTTATGAATACATAATTAATTCTGATCTTATTATCATTTTAAGGATTTCAAAAAACAATTGATTATTACAAGTTAGTTTCACCTGTAGTGGGATTTTCTTATCACCTTCACAATAGTAATCTTATACTGTGTTGGTTATACATTTTTTACCAATTGAACATATTCATTTTGCTTTAATAGATTTGAATTGAATTTCCAGTACCCAGGACCTCTCGGTGATTCAGATTTAGACAATGTTAGTGTTATTGCTGAATGTTCTGTTTTACAGCCAGGAATAATAGAGGCGTCCATACAATTTGATCTTCAGAGATTAAAAAATAGTCCAGTCTACTCTGTTTCACAGGGTTTGCCTGATGCCAAGTAAATACTCTACTGTCAGGACTGACTGGTCTCCAAGGATCCAGTACATCTAGTTGATTCTTGATGTCCTGGACTGCTGATCGGGCCATGGAGTGTTTATCATGCAAGATATTATAAGAGTCAAGCTCCATGTCCAAAACAACATTCCAGTCACCACAAATAATAACAGAGGAATCGTCAAAATTTATAATATCCTCTTTCAAATTTCTAAAACAAACTCAGCATTATCATCATTATGACCATATAGATTCACTAGCGTAAATCTCTGTCCATTAACTGATAAATCTAAGAGAATGTATCTGCCCTGAAAATCACATCTGTTTCTGTGAATAAGAAATTCAAAATTATTTCTCAACAGGATAGCAACACCAAAACTACTGCTAGATTTATGGCTAAAACACACTTATATCCCCATTCAGCCTCCCAACTGTACTATGTGTCTCCTGTAAGCATATAATAGATGTATTCTTTTGTTTGACCCAGCAGAAAATATCTCTTCTTTTGAGATCAGAACTGTGTAGACCCCTAACGTTCATTGACAAAATTTTAATCTGGGTATCCATTGTTAAATTATGTTTTAAATAAAACTTTCACAGCGCTTATATAGTTATGCATCACAAATCAGTATAATAAAAAAACGCTCACATACACCTTGGGATACACTCACACACACAACCACATAATGCTTAACAAAACTGATAAGTGTGGTACATTGTCATGCACCACTGGGTACATATATAATGTTGCCCAATGTAGTAATACATGAACTCTGTTCTACACTGGAGTGTTGCTATAATTATTAATTGTAAACATTAGTACAGTGTGACTGAAAAATAACACTTTTTGTTCATCGATTTTTCTCCCTTTACCAAAAGGTTTAAAGCCTTTACATTTGAGTTCTCTATTTGTTGGTTCTTTCAATATATGTGTATAGGATAGTAGATTGGAATACAATTGTATGCATATTTTAAAATTTAGATGCAAGATTATACGAACATTCTTACCAATTACAGGCTTTGTCTTTCTTTCACTTTTCTAATTTAGAATATATATATTTGAAATTAAAACTATGCACATCCATTTTGGTAAAAAATTCTGTACCTCCAAGTGTGTCCAGAATCAATATGGAAAAATTCTCTTTGCTTATGGCTTGCGATTGAGTGTTTCATTGATGTCGTCAAAATGGTCAAATTTGTACCTTTTACCCGCTTTTGTTTAGCATATACACTGCAATTGAAGTACCAGGCAGATTCAATTTTTGGATGGGTAGTTAGTCTATTTATGAGACCCATATTTTGTCGAGTGACATCTTCCACTATTCTTATATTAAATTTGCTCTTGAAATCCCTTTTCTTCTTGGCGATGTTGACCTTGGATTCTGCATTCCAAAATTTCACAATTAATGGTTTAGGGGCACCATTCTTCCCAGAGATCCGATGTATTGCAAGAATAACCGTCTCATCTGCGTCATAACCTGTGACATTCTTCACCATCTCTGCAAACTTTGCTCTGACATTTTCGTTTTGTGATTCAGGCAAGTTGAAAATTTTTATGTTATTTGTTCTTGAGTATTGCTCATTGTGGTTTTCAATCTTCATGGCTTCCTTGGAGCGATCTGTATTATTTTTAGGTTATAGGAATAGTAGGAAGACAGAGTGGATATCAGAAGAGACATGGACTCGCATAGAAGAGAGAAGACAGATTAAGAAGAGACTTTTGGATTAAAAATCACCAAGGCTGAAAGAGAGAATTTCGATGGAGTATGGAGGAAAAGACAAGGAGTTGAAGAAATTAGCAAGGAGAGACAGGAGAGAATACACAGAGAGGCTAGCAAAGGAGGCGGAGGCAGCAGCAGGGCAGAAAGACATGATGACGGTGTATCAGAACACAAAGAAGCTGAAGGGCGACTATAGTCAGCACCACGACCATCCAGTGAGAGATGAAGTTGGAACCTATGTCACAGTGGAGGAGGAGAAACTGAAAAGATGAAAGCAACACTTTGATTATTTCCTGAATCGCCCAGACCCACCAGTACTTGCTGACATTCCTGAAGTAGATGAGGACCTTGACATCAACTGCGACGACATCACTATTGAGGAGGTCAAGCAGGCCATTCACAAGCTGAAGAATGGGAAGGCATCTGGCGATGATGGAGTGTGTCCCGAGATGCTGAAGGCAGAAGACAAAGAGACGCCGAAGCTTCTTTGCCAGATTCTCCAAATGATATGGGATAGTGAGAAAGCACCAAATGACTGGTAAACCGGAATCATAGTCAAACTTCCCAAGAAAGGAGATCTGGGAAACTGCAACAACTGGCGAGGAATCACCTTACTATCCCTATACAGTAAGATCTTTAGCCTCATCATTCTTCAAGGCATCACAACAGCTGTGGACGTCATCTACACCAGGAACAGGCAGGCTTTAGGAAGGCCAAATCCTGCATCGACCACATCTTCACACTGAGGCAGATCCTTGATCTGTCCCATGAGTGGAATGGATCCTTTTATGTGGTCTTTTTTGGATTTTGAGAAGACCTTCGACAGCCTGCACAGAGCCTCTATGTGGAAGATCTTACGACATTATGGCATCCCCCAAGAAACTTGTCAATGTCATCAGGTCCCTGTACGAGAACTTTGAGTGCAGAGTAATCCACAACAATAAACTCACTGAACCATTCAAGGTGGAAACCGGAGTGGAGCAAGGAAGCATTCTCTCTCCGATCCTCTTCTCACTGACCATTGATTGGATCATGCGCCGCATCACAGAGGGCAAGAAACAAGGAATACAGTGGACGTTGACCTCAATGCTGGATAACCTGGACTATGCCGACGACATCGGGTTGCTGGCAAGCATGCGCCAGGATATCCAACAGAAGACACAACAGTTGGTACAGACAGCAAACACCATAGGTCTTTGAGTCAACATAGGGAAGACACAGGTCTTGAGGAAGAACACTAGAGCGAGCAACCCAATCACCATCAACGACCAGCCCCTGCAAGAACTAGATGATTTCACTTACCTGGGCAGTAAGGTCGCCACGGATGGAGATTGCACAAGGGAAGTCGTCACAAGAATCAGCAAGGCTGATCAGACCTTCGCAATGATGAAGACCATATGCGCGACAAGAAACCTCAGCGTCCACACGAAGATCCGTATCTTCAAGAGCAACGTGTTGAGCGTCCTTATGTACGGGTCAGAGTGTTGGAAGTCCACTGCGAACATAGAACACAAGCTCGATGTATTCCATACCAAGTGCCTGAGATGGATCATGAGGATCTTCTGGCTAAATATGATCTCGAATGAGGAACTTCGGCACAGAGCGGCTGCAAGCTTTATCTCTGAGATCATTGCAACTCGGCGATGGAGATGGTTCGGCCACGTCTGCAGAATGCCCCCTGACTCACTATCAAGGGTGGCACTGAGATGGACCCCAAAGGGGAAAAAGAACCGTGGCAGACCCAAAAAGACCTGGCGACAAACCGTGGAGAGAGACCTTAAGACCAGAGGCCTCACCCTGCAGACCACCCCAGCAACAGCTGCCAACAGACCGAAATGGTGCTGCCTTGCAGTTGCCTCAAGCACCAGACGGCGCAGAGAGGATTGATTGATTGATAATTGCATCATTGTCATCACCTTTTCTTACAAGGACAAATGTTTGACTGGCTCCGAAAATGACCTTTCTAACATGTCTGCAAAATCCAAAAATGTGTGTCAGCGGAATTGCGCATGAAAGTCTTCTAATATCACCTTTTCACATTGATTTGCATGTTCAGAATCCTAAATTAAAGCGTGTATTAAAGCTAATAATTACACCTTTCAAATCAGCATGATCAGTGTTGGCACTGTTTCTTGGTTGTCACATATTATACTGTTTGGTGTCAGGAAAGTAATTTACATCCTTTGCAAACACCATTAGTTACCTCTGTTTGTTTGTTTTATTTTAATTTGCAGCTTGATTTTTTTAAACCAACATTTGCAGCGTAACTTCAATATTATTTGTTTCGGCTTTCGTCGCATTAATCGTGCTAGTATATTCTTAATTGCTGAATAATGCAATAACAGCACCAATACCTTTATCACAAACGTCAGTATCTTTCATTCCTAGTTGTTCTTCAGATGGTATTGGTTTTGGGGCTATCTTTCTAAATAAATCGTAAACAGTATCACATCAGCGTAGAATATTTCATAGGTTGGTAATCGCGAATGTATCGCTTTAACCATAATTGGTCCACGTTGAGCATTATGTATAACCATCTTATTTTAATATATATATATATATATATATATATATATATATATATATATATATATATATATATATATATAGTTAATCACTGTGATAATCATCAACGATTTCATCAATAAGAGATTGATAAACATTAATATCCATGATGCCACCTGTAAATAATTGTTGAAAATTTCAGCTGCTTCATTAATAATTTCTGGGAAATTGTTACCAGTCAGTGGTGCTGGGACTAGACAATATTTCTCTTCTTTCACTCATGACCCTCATCGCATCTTCTAAGTGCTCTTCTGGCTAACTTTGTTATTTCTGATTGTACTTTTCTTACTTGTTTTTCAAGCTATTCTTTTTGTTCTTGCTTTTTCAAGTTGCTGCTTCATTTCCTCTTCTTTTTATCTCCTTTGTTGTCTTGTTTGTTCAATATATTTATCTACTATCTGGCTAAAATATTACAATTATTAATATCCTTGTCAGATTTGATCTGGATAATATTAGTAGCCATTCGTTATACATCCTTGATCCGATTGGCAGATTTTAAAGTATTAATATACTCGGGTTTTACATACCTCCATCACGATAACCAAACTTGGCAATATCACATATTTGTTTGGGTCAAGGATAGCGGAGGTACATTCAGTCATAATTTCTTCTTTTATTTTGGTCATAAACTCAGTTCTAGCTTTTGGTGGTTCAGGTTTAACTTCAGGTTGTGTTGAGGATGTTGCTGGGGGTGGCTGTTGACCTGCTTGAAGACAACCATCAATATCTACAGTCAATGTTTCAAGAACGTTTTGTGTTTCCTCAGTTGCTGTAACAATTGTCATGGTTGATTGGACAATTGGTTTAAATAATTGTTCTGATCCCTCTCCAAATGCCACACAAGACTCCTGATGAGCTTGTAATTTTTGTTTCACAGAATCAGTGACGGAAAGATATTTCTTAATTGCCTCTAGTCACTTAAGAGCTAATCTAGCTGTATAAGACTCCATATTTGGCAATATTATTGATGTTTAATAATGAATTATTTACTCGAACCTAAACAGCAGCATAAAGGGTTCGGCCTCAGTAAAACATCTGGAAGGGTGAACAAAACATACACAACTAGATGCTTTGGTTTGTCATTATTGACCTTGTAATTTTCATTTTCGTAGGAAGCTTTATTTTTCAAAACGATGTTTCAGCAAATTATCTGTGTATCCATTGTGCTATTTACACACTAAGAAGATCATAAAATTATATTGCTATGGCTTTATAGTGTAAATAGACACTCGACTGTAGTTGAAGATTTCTTTAAATAATAGGTTCGTCAGAAGGTTACCTTTGCCTGATCCAGTTTATCCAACTACATGTACCCATATAATGACAATCTGGTAGTTTGTGGTTGTGCTGATGTTTTTTTAATCGCTTCATGTAAAAGTTATTTATACTCATTCAGCGGCGTCGCTAGGGTTGGTGTCACTTAGTGCGGTAAACTCATGGTGTCACCCCTCCAGACTTCCACCATGGAATTCTTTGGAATTCTTCTTCTTAAAAAAAATCCACAGTATAAAAATGACAAGAACAAAAACAAATTAATTGAAGGTCAGAAGGTAAAAGTATTTAAGAACTGTAACAACGCTAAGTTATAGTTATTTTTACATTAAACTTACTTTATTTAAAATTTAATACATTCACAAATAACTCCAAATTTTGCTCCGACCAGCTCTGAATCTCATTCTAATAAGCACCAGATGCTCTGTAGACTGCATGGTGGCACCCTGTGCCTGCTAGCCATGTATTTAACTATGATCGGTTATCCGCTTATGAAATCTGACTAGACAGTGGGTGTGCTCTGTAAAATTTGCAATTTTTCCTTTTGGTGTCACCCCTCTGAGATGGGGTCCGCACTCCCCTTTGTATACATTTAATTTTAAAAATAGCTATTTCCCTGCAAAAAAGATTCCAAAATTAGAAGAAAAAAAATTAGTTTAAAGAATCACATGCAAAATTAATCCAAGAATATTCCACAAATTAAATTACAAAAGTCTTAGTAATGAAATGTTCTAACAGATTCAAGTTAGAAAAATCCAATATGGAATACGATGATGTACAGAGAAATATGTTTTCTGTTTATCTATAGTTCCTTGTAGACAGCGCCGGATTAAGCACCGTGGAGGCCCATAGGCAGTCAAACTTTTGGGGCCCCAGACCCACGGTCACGGTCTCATGGGGGCCCCTGATGGGGTCCATAAAAGTCGCGGGGCCCATAGGCAGTTGCCTACTCTGCCTAATGGGTGATCCGGGACTGCTTGTGGATACACAAGATTTAACACACCGATGTTGGAAATCCGAATAAAACTTTGATAATCTGTCTTTGTCCAAGATGTCTGTATGATCATATTAATTTTTTCCAGAGATACCAATTAATCCTTTAAAATCCAACTCAATTGAAGAAGAGTTAACATGGATTCAAAAACTGGCTACAACAAAAGAAAATGACTCAACGTCCTTTGTAAAAGTCCAAAGCTAACAATATTTCACTAAAACAAGTATTGTATTGTCTTCTAAAGAAAGTTTTGGAAAACTCCCCAAACTGCAAAATCACGAAGTGGGATTTAAGGAGTCAGGTGATCGTTTTTATCACGTGCTCCTAACATGACCCTGACGAGAGCCATTAATTCCCACTCTAAAAGTAAAAAAAAAATGTTTACTTCTTCACTTGTCTCATCTTGACTTAGACCAACAAATTGTTCTAAGCCCATTTTTACTTCGACATAGCCGCTATGTCAAAATAAAAATAGGCTTATAACAATTTGTTAGTCTAATCTTGACTTTGACAGCATCCAATAATTTTCAAATAAAAATAAAACTTGTTTACGTGGGTGCCACTAATCTTGAATTAAGGTCAGGATCTATGCCAACATTACTTGTTTGCCAAACAAAATTCAGGTCAACTAATCTTCTGATCTTCACTTTCTCATGTCGCTAAACTGACCAAATAGTCTCCATGTTCAATTAACCTTGTCGCTAAACGTGCCCAAGGTGATGTGTGTGTGTGGGTGTGTGTGTAATGTATTTGCCCACTGTTGTTAAACAGCTCCACTATGCTACCTGTGTGTGTGTGTGTGTGTGTGTGTGTGTGTGTATTTTGGAGACAGTGCAAAGTAATAAGTATTTGTTACAATTCCAAAAGTTAAATTTGAGGCCTACTGTAAAAAAAATCTTGATTGTCCAGCCTCTCAAAAGCATGCTGGTTAACCTATTGATAATTTCGACATAATCACTACAACAGGCTTGACACCCGGTCCAGGTAAGGGAAAACTTGTGGTTTGCTCAGGTCTTGTTCTTCATTTTTCCTCACAAGTAACGAACTGATCATATAACTTCTCAAAATGAATCCAGGAAAATATTGGGAACATATTCCAAATTTTAACTGTTATAAATATTTGTAATTTAAAAAAAATGCAGGCTTGGTTGCTTTTATTTGATATAAAAGATAAAGGCCTATAAGAATAAAAACTGAGTTTATCAACTACTGGAAGGAATCTGATAGCGGTGTTTGATTAGTTTAATGCCATGAAAGGTGTCATGTTGAAATTATCAATTACAATAACTTCACTTTGAATTCATCCCTGAATATATTTTACGTTAATATTTGATTTATTAGGATTTTGGACTTATGGAAAGTTCAGTACTGAATAACAAATGTAGGATATGTATAGGAAAAATAATTGTTATCAAAGTACATATTTGGGAATATCTTCAACCCAACTAAATTAACCAATCGGAATAATGTCGGCCTATTTCGTAGCCTGTGCAGATATTCGTCGCCAATGAGAACTATATTCTCCTTTTCTTTGGTTAACGGGGAACTATAAGTCGACGAATTTACACAAAGCCATAATTGGCCAACTGTCTGCATTTTGCTGTCGTAACATATGCGATACACTTCTCCCGAGGCGAATCACCAAATGTATAAAACTGATATGAACTACTACTACTTTTTCCTGGGTTATTTCATGACCTGACAAAAATGGGCTAGTGAAGTCCGGATCGCAGATTGATAGAAATTCCTACAGCTACCTCTGAGATTATTTCTTGATTTTACGGTAATGATTGAGATGTTCCGACCATCATGATTATTTAGACTGGTGATATGTTGTACTTATAACTAATTTACTGTTATTAAGGTTCGGGAACCAGGCTGATTCGTGTTGGCAGAGGATTGGAAAATGCAACAAAAACGATAGAATGCAGATGAGCAATGTCGAGGAGAAAGATATGGATAGAAAATATTGGTCAAGGTTGTTTACCTAAGTCTGAATAAATTCCATTTCTAACTCGCTTGACTTCTTTTACGGTTCGATGTATTATGGCTCTATCAAATTTCACTTTGCCACTTCTCTTTATAGACTCACGTATATGAAAACATAAATTAAAATTCAGTCACACGGGTCATGCGGGTGTTTAACACGGATTATATAAGAATCGATGTCATTTTTTTAGAATTTCATTCAACATACTTTTAAATGACAAATATTCGCTTTATTTGGATTGTACATTCATGAAATGGCATATGTTACTAGAGCTAACAGTCTATCCACAACAGTCCTGGAGGGAGGGAGGGAGAGAGAGAGAGAGAGAGAGAGAGAGAGAGAGAGAGAGAGAGAGAGAGAGAGAGAGAGAGATGATGATGTTAATGACATTCATGTTCCTTTGGAAAATCAGTATTAGATTATACCATGACGATTGACATAGAATCCTGTCTACCATATTATAGAAGTCTTCCTTTTTAAAAAAAATATTAAACTTGCATTGAGCACCTCTGAATGGACATGGGCATTTTTGGATGAGATCACCTGAAAGTGTAAACCAGTACAATTTGGATTGATTGCCACGTGCTTTGATGTCATAATGAGATCTACTTAGTTGGATAAACATATTCATACTACCCAATATGGTGATCAGGCTTTACACGCATTTTTCTGATTCATGTTTAGTATTTGGCCACTGTTGTAAACCATCTTTCATCAGTAATTTGCATCGGAAAGTTTCATGATAACAGTTAAGGTGCAGAAAACTGAATAATCAGGATCACCACTTCCAGTTACCTTCTCCAGTCAACCTTCTGGACTTGTTTGCAAATTTCTTCCATGACAAAGTACAAACCATTAGAGATAAGCTTGACAACACAATTTCAGTTGATGCAACGTCACCATAAAAAGTTGCTATACAGAATTTCAGTGGCAAATGTTAGCAGCACTTGAACCCGTCTTGATGGATTCAGTACGTAAAATTGTGATGAAGAGTACAGTACACAAAAGTCATGTAAACGTGATACAATTCCAACATCACTGCTGCTTGATTGCTTAGATCCAATATTTCCTTCACTAACTAATGTTATTACTACCTCTCTCATCCAGGGAATTCCCATAATTTTTCAAAAGTTCCATTGTAAAGCCTCTGCTGAAAAAACCAACACTTGACCGTCATGATTTAAAGAACTGCTCAGTTTCTAATCTCCCATTCATATTAAAAATCTTAGTAAAATCTAACTCATTTTTTATCTCATCTGAGTTCAAATTTTCTTTTTTAGCAATGTACAGGCTGCATATCCCTTGCCACAGTACTGAAACTACTCTTCTAAAAGTAGTTGATGACATTCTCTCTGCTTTGAATAGCAGAAAGATTTCAGTCTTTGCCTTCTTTGATTTGTCTGCAGCATTTGACACAATAGACCATGATATATTACATCACAGTCTCCAGCATGTATTTGGCATTATGTATATGATACATCTTTTCTGTGGTTCAAATCCTACATGGTCAACAGGAAAAATTGTGTCCGCAAATGGAATACACTCCAGCCCAGTTGATCTATGTTCAACAGGGGTCTTTTCTTGGACCAGTTCTCATTCTATACACTAAGCATCTCAAATGTCATAGATCATCGTCCAGTGACTCACCATTTGTACGCTGACGCTGCCCAAATATACAAATCTAGCTACCCAACTGTAGTTGATGCTACCATCCAAGATGTAGAGAGGTCTATATCTGATGTAAAATCATGGATGACATGTAACAAGCAGCATATGAATAATGATAAAACTGAGGCCATTCTGATCACAACACAAAGACTTTCTCAGTCACATTCTTTACCTCAAACAATAAATATCAGCAACACCAACATTAAATTCACAGTCAGTATAAAACCTAGGTGCGACTCTGGACTATTCTCACATTGCACCAACATGTCATGAATATATGCAAGGCTGTATATCTTGAGCTAAGACACATCAGCTCCATTCACAAATATCTTTCAGTTAATGCCACTAATACACTTAGTGTATTCATTAATACTTTCAATACTGGACTACAGTAACTCAATTCTGTCTGGTATGCTTCAAGATCTACTCCAGACACTTCAAAAACTTTAAAACACAGCTGCTCAGATCATCCTTAGAGTACTACAATCAGAGCACACCTGCCCGCTTCTCTGTTCCTTACACTGGCTATCCCTTCAATACAGAATCAAACACAGAATTTGTTCTCTGCTATGTTTCACTGACAGCCTCCAGTCCAACATACCTGTCTGACCTCATCCATGTGTACACACCAGCAAGATACTTATGCTCCTCTTCTGACAATCGTACACTCATTATTCCCACTATCAAAATGAAGTCATATGGACAATGTTCTTTTTGCATGCCAGGGCCCAGGAACATGGAACGAATTGCCCATTGAACTTAGATACAAGGACACAGTGATCCCATTCAAAAGTGCTCTTAAAACTCACCTCTTTTGATAACAAGAACAAACTGAAAGAGAGCTAATAATGTTTCCTATCTTAAATATTTTCATCGTTTTATCTTTTCTAATTACATGGTGTTTTAAAAAATCACATTATTAAATATGTATTTTATGTTATAGGTGTTTTCTAAAGTAAAGCACTAAGAGCTTCTAGAGATTATACAAAGTCCTCATTGTTATTATTTAATAGTATTAGCATTGAATAATTGAGACTGAATACGCTTTGGTTAAACTAATTTAGTAATACATTTTTAGATAATGTTTTATATTTATTTTAAGACAAGTATGTGTGTTTTGGATTTATAACATAGCTTTAAGAAATTTTCAGTTATATTACTATGATGTTTGCAGTGTGGTAGTTTATAAGCGATGTCTAGCATTGAGGCATCATGCTGCAGACATGTAACATGATGTCCCACCCAGTCACATTATCATGATACCAGGCCAGTCAGTCCTAACACTAACCTCTTAATGCTGAGTGCCAAGCAAAGCAGCTGTTTGTACCATTTTTATATGTCTTTGCTATGACTGTTGGGATTTGAACACTCGACCTTCCGCTTTTGAGATGGGCTCTCTAACCACTAAGCCACCAGAGCGGTTTTATGATTAGTAAATGAGCATACATAACCTGTATGACTATTGCTATAGTTGTTCAACTCAGCATCACAAATGATAGCCATGTCTGAAGCTCAGTGAAATTTGACATGACCATTTTAAAATTTAACAAAAAGATAACATGGATCGTTTAGCCCAAGTTGAAAGAAGGATAGTACGGCAGCATAGGACACCACAGTTATATTACAATCTGATATGGAATTCTGCCTCAGTTAAATTATTTATGTAGGAGTTCGCAAGTCTGAACCCTGGTCATGTCATGCCAAAGACTTTAGAAATTGGTAATATCACCTACATGCTTTGAATCAAGAGGTTAGTGTTTTGGACAGGTCGGTCTGGTGTCACATCATGCTACATGTCTGTGGCATGAAACACACATGCTAGACATCACTATGAACTGTCACATTGTAGCGATATGACTAAAAAAAATTAAAGTTAATTATAAAATTGAAATCAGACACACATACACACACATCAAAAGTACCTAGGTTTTCCTGACCAGCTGTTCAAATGGATTGATTTTAAGTTGTGGACATGTTTTTATTGATGATAAATACATGAGGTTGAAACAGGTGTAATAGAATTCTGTGTAAGCCCTGCTGTGCTATAACTTTTTTAGAATTGATCACTTATTTTTATTTTGGCTGATTTATTTTATAATAGACTTTGTAAATTAACTGTTACTTTACATGCACCACTGTACAGATATTACATTGACTATCTGTACATGGTAATAATTGTAAATAATAAAGGACAGTATATTCATGCAGTGTAGAATGGTAGATTTATAGCCATAATCTCTAAGCATATAGAATCCAAGATCTCCAGACTGTCCCTTGGGGTTCATTTTGTTTAATTATCATTTCTTCATAATATCAATAATATCATGTCAGAATATCTTTATACAGTCAGGAATTGTCTGGTCTCAATACTGTAAGTGTAATACATACAGGCTATTTTTTTTCCTATTATATATCTTGTCTTTGTACACTTGGTCTAAAAATATCTGGTATAATAAGGTGTTCAAGGTTTCTCTTTATGTTGGTTCAGTTTGCACTGGCTTTAAAAATGGCTGCTTCCCAAAAGATCGCCATCCTCGTTATTTTGTTGCCAATTTAAATAGAAATATCACCATTTCTTGATACAGTACTATCCGTTTATCTCAGCATATCCTGGAACAAGGTAATATTGTCGATATAAGCAGATTTTTAGATGGAGTCTTGAAAATAAATTGAAATTTTGCATGCAAGTGAAATTTTTGAGGTGACCTGTTATCATTGACTAGGATTTACACAGAAAGCAACCACCACCCCAATTAATGGAAATTTTTTATTAAAAGATATCTAGTCTGAAATGGACAACTTAAATTTGTGTAGTACACACCACAGCGTATTAAATAAGGTTATGATTACGAAAAATGTATGAACTCTAGTATTAGATCTTATGTTAAAGAAGTCCATGTCATACAAATACAATATATTTATCCCTTTGTCAGCAAACATGTTCATAAATAATTCACTCTTGATATTTATTATCCTTATAGCAAGTGGCTGCTTAGTTGTTTATATGCAGTACATGCATGTACTTAAATTGTCCTAGATTTTGGTCAGCCAGTGACAACTACATGTACCATGATTCCAAGGTCATGAGGCAATTCATAGGGAAATGAAAAAGTGAACAAATTAAAAATTTAACAAAGATTGTTGTGAGATGCCCCACATTCGTTTATCTTGAAAGCCAGATATTTATTGTTTCGCCAATAAGATAAGTAGTTTGCGACGTTGTCGAAGCAGTTTAATCCCTGTGGTTATTTACAGTATTTATGTTTTGAATATTGAAAGACTGCCATTGTAGTATTCTTATGCAAATAATGATGTAATACTGTTAAATAGTAAGAATGTTTACTATGACATAAATACTGTTAAATAGTAAGACGTATTTATTATGACATAAATACTGTTAAATAGTAAGACATATTTATTATGACATAAATACTGTTAAATAGTAAGACATATTTATTATGATATAATAACTGTTAAATAGTAAGACGTATTTATTATGACATAAATACTGTTAAATAGTAAGACATATTTATTATGACATAAATACTGTTAAATAGTAAGACATATTTATTATGACATAAATACTGTTAAATAGTAAGACGTATTTATTATGACATAATAACTGTTAAATAGTAAGACGTATTTATTATGACATAATAACTGTTAAATAGTAAGACGTATTTATTATTACATAAATACTGTTAAATAGTAAGACGTATTTATTATGACATAAATACTGTTAAATAGTAAGACATATTTATTATGACATAAATACTGTTAAATAGTAAGACATATTTATTATGACATAAATACTGTTAAATAGTAAGACATATTTATTATGACATAATAACTGTTAAATAATAAGATATGTTATTGTTATTAGGTCAGAGCTGGTTTTATTGTCCGGTTTTTCATTGATATGTATCTTGTATTTTCTTCTGTAGATTGGCATTAGATTTCACGTTTAAAGCACTGTGAGGCAATTGGAGATTAGCAGAAAGATGCAGATACAAATAAAAAAAAGTTCTTAATTCATTGTAATTTTTTTTCTTTGCTGGTCATTGACAAGGAGAGTTTATGGGATGACCTGTTTTATGTTTGGTATCACTACTCCTCCTAAAATACTCGTGGAGCTACCATGAAACTGTAGGTGTGACCACCCACACATACACTGAGAAGTATACCAGTCTGACATCAAATATGGTCATCTTGAAAATCATGCTATCGCAACTTCTGAATTGAGCAACGTATGGTATAGGGTTTTCATGAAAGTCTTCCTATGATTTTAGTCTGTTAAAAATTATGCATTGCCAACATCCAACATGGCTATCACAGTGGACATATTGAAAATCTTGTCTCCAGAAAGGTTGGTCATATTGTCCTATAACAACTTAATAATCATTATGGCTGCTACATGAGTTGATTTGAAAACCTTTTCACTCAGAATATCAGAGATAATTTGAACACTCAACAGTTTAGAAAGAATGAAGAGTCTTGAATTCCTGGATATTCTTTTTGGAAAGTAGAATGTCTGCCTCTTCTATTGATTCATGGTTATAATAGATTTGATCATTTATTTATTTATTTATTTTCAGATCAGAGAAAAAGCAATGGTCAGTAGCCTTGTTTCTGGGTTGTGCTGCCCTCTATGCCTGTCGGACAGTCATGCCATTGTCCATTGTATCCATCTCAAAGGAACTGGGTTGGGATAAAACAGAGTCAGTAAGTTGGATGAAAGGAACAAATTAGATATTGGGAGATTTCATGGTGATGTATTTTATTATGTTTAGTGGGTCAGATACTTCCAGATCTAAGCAATTTGAGAATCCTTTAATGTTATGAATATTGTGGACTAATTGTACTAATACATGGCATCTAAGTTATGACCAATTTTCAGGTATAAGTGATATAAGGCTTCTTCAGCAGTAATATGGAATTTTAATTTGCACTCCCCATCTTTATGTCTGTCTTATCCATGACATCTAGGTTAGTTTATTTCCAGTCAGACGCAGGGTCCATAATGAACTGTGAAAATGTTGAAAAACCCTGAAAAATGAATTTGTACCTCATTGCCTTGAAAATACCATGCAAATTCAAAATATTGTCTGGGGTTATTTGTTATAGAATGCGTTGAATTTTTTAAAACCAAAAGGAATTAATAAATAGTTTTCATTTTACAGATTTAAAGGAAAATGAAAAAAAATACCAAAACAAAACAACTTCTTGCTACGTTTGTGCTGGAATGGAAATTTTAATATCTGGCCACTGTGTGGTTGTACATTTTAAACTTCTGATTGTACAAAGACTGAATGTAGCAGCAGTTTAAATTCGAATCATTTGTACACTTTGAATATCTGGCTGCCAATTCCAGCATCGGTGGCTAGATGAAGAAAAATATAAAGTTTGGATTATGAGATCTTTGCAGTATGCAAATTATGCCAGAAGGATATTGATTTGCGTTAAATGGGAGAGTGCTTTTTGGCACAGTCACTTGATTCCGGGGTAAACTAGCGTGTACACTCACCAATTAACAGTGTTAATTGGCAAGTGTACAGATTAGTTTACCCTGGAATCAAGTGCATATGCTTTTCAGTCACATGCAGTTGGAGAAAGAAAAAACAATTAGTAACATGAAGCCTTCAGCATGAAATCATTTTTGACAAAAAGAGGTATCTGTGAACAAACAGGAATCAATTTTAATATGGAAAGTTTGTAAAGTTTTTAAAAGTTCAGAATACAGCTAAGCTGAGAGAAATATTTTTATAATATGAAATAGTTTAAAATATCCATTCACTGTAAATGATAACATAAATACAACAAATATCTTGTTTACATTTTGCTTGTTTTATGGTAGATGAGTGAAGACAAGCAGGTACAGGATATGACATTGAGACAATGTTGGCAGCTGGTGCTGATGACTATGCATTGAAAGCAAAGACTTTTAGAAAAATTTCCTTTTATCATGACATCAAATAGTTTGAGGAATAGTGGTAATGACAGAATTGCTGAACTTGGATAATCTTTAAAAACATTTATGACAAGCTACATGAACTGAAACATTTACTGTAAAATATTTTGGACTTTGTAAATAATGTTGCATTGACAGAATCAAATGAACATTGTTCAGTGACTGTACATTATTCTAATGCCCAGATGCAGGATGTTTAGTATTGACAAAAGACTTAACATGATCTCAGCAAGTTTTATCAGTAATTGGACTTACTGAACTTTGTGTTGGACATAGTAGGGACAATTGTCTTGTACATATAAAAATTAAAAAGTTTTTATCAATGTTTAAAATTGGATGTAAATTACCAAGTAAAATGACTGCTTTGGTGGCCTAGTGGTTAGAGCACATGCTTCAGATGCGGGAGGTCGTGGAATCTATCTCCTGCTGAGTGATATAATCAAATACTTACAAAAATGGTAATAGAACTTGCTCATCATTAAAGCTAAAGAAAATCAAAAATGGTTAAAAACAATATCTAACACACTTTTTCAATAAGATCATAAGGAGCCATGTAAACTCCTTTGTAATATGCATTTCAGAATGTACAATTATTTGATTTTGCAAAGTACCCTTAAAAATTGTTAAAAATTGTTTTGTTTTACAAAGTTGATATATCAGAAAAAGTTACAAACCATTTGATCAATATTTATTTTCCAGGCATCTGTTTTGTCATCATTTTTCTGGGGCTACACCATGACCCAGTTCCTAGGTGGCTACCTGAGTGACAGAATTGGTGGTGATGTAGTGGTGCCAATAGCAGCATGCTTCTGGTCAGTAATCACATTCTGGACACCACAGATCACCTACATATCCGATGACAAGCAGCTCACTCTGAGGATTGTCATATTCTCTAGAGTCCTGCTAGGAATGTTTCAGGGTACGTTACCTGGAGAATTTATAGAAATAGAAAATTCCATACATAGAGCATTTACACTTGTACTGTAAACTTTGAGGCACACAGGTACATAGATAATGTATATATTCACAAGTCAAGTAAAAAAGCAAAGAGCAGAGATTTTGGTCTGCCTTAGCATAATGCTCCTGCAGACCAGGGTCTATGTTTTTTTGTTATACTGATTGCTCCTAACAAATTGCACAGATCTAGATCTGCTTGTGCACAAAACATTGGCAGATCTGGGTCTGTGCAGTTTGCAGTTGGACTTAAAAGTAACTTACGATTTATGGCATGCATATTGCATGTGAAGACTTGAAAGACTTATGCTTTAGAAATTTACACAAACATACTTAGTAAACTTTGCCATATTTGGTGATTGATCAGACTTACCTGACAACTCATTTCCTTAATCAGTGTTATCATTCTTATTCATTTATCAGCTTTGTTATTGTTGTATTCATTACAGTACTTATCAAGGCATTACAGCATGGTTTTGATAGAAGTTGTTAAAGGTACTAGTGTTTGTAAAATAGGAGATGGTAGGAAGGATCAAAGCTGTTTAAAAGTAAGTAACTGCATGTGGCAAACCATGTAAAATTTGTGTATATGTAGGCTTTGCTTTTTATCCCTGTCTTTAAGAACATTTTTTCATTTCTTTCTTTGCAATTGATGACTTATATCACCATAAGTCTTGTCAGAGTTGACCTTTGATCTCCTCACCTGTATCGAAAAAAGAAAATAAATAAATATCTGGAATAGTCCAACTTTGCATAAAAACTTTGTATGTTACAAATTTTTAAAATACTTTGTGAAATCTTATATGTTGATTGTTGGTGATTAGAGTCATGAATATAGTAAGGTATAGGAGACACTTGTGGTATGTTTTTATGGAGTCAGCTCCAAAGATACCCTAACTGAACATAGATATATTGTTACATTTATTAATTTGTTGGTAAAACCAGTAGGTATCTTGTCAAAGAGTTGTGACTTACCCTAGGCAATTGAGTTGGTTTTACTGGTAATTTCGTTGTCATATAAATTAACGCAGTGTATGACACATTCTCATTAGTGCTTAATGGCACTAGTACATATACCAAAGTTTTATGGATTGAAATGAAAATGTTGCGGTTGTCACCTGAAGATGCATAAATGTGAAGGATCACTTTGGTCTTGCAACATTTGTTAGTTATTGGAATCCCTTGTTCACTTATAGCTTTATACAGTGTATGACAGTCTTGTTAACACAGCTTGCTTTGAAGTTTTTGATGGTTTAACATGAAGCATGGTAAATATTATGGTCATCACCATAATGCACAATTTAAAAAATAAATTCATTACCCAGTCATAATCCTTTAGGAGAACTCATCATCATCAGTCCCATAGTCTGTTGACCATTGGGGCACCACACAAGATCGAACAACCAGCTTTCTACATTATCAATATTTCATTGGAAACTAGCAGTTGACAGTGGACCAATATTTCACAATCAAAACACAATTGAAGCAACATGTGCGGAGTTGGAGCAATCTAAGTGCTACTATCTTGCAAATCATGTCCTACAAGATAATGCATTTGGCTAAAGGGAGCTAAAAGTTGTTTGCTGACCTGGGGGCAGTCAGGCAGAGCAATCTCCCCTTAGGTATAAGGATTGGCAGCAAAACCCATGAACCTGTCATTTACTACTGGAGTTGAAGGCATGCTAACTATGGATGTAACTAGGAGGAGGCCAGGATGGTGTGTGTGTATCATGATTGAGTAAGTATTCTTGAAGAAACATTTGACTGGGAAAAATTGGATTTTTTAATATGTTACCCATTCATAATAGGTAACAAGTGGAGGGAGGTACATCCCCTTACCCCAGAGATACTATCTCCTGTCACTGAAGGTATGTGAGACAGCTTCTAGGTAATCCAGCTGGAGGGGACTCCATCTGTTGTTGGCTATGGAATCAAATAAGGATAATTGCCCCCACCCCCTGCAAATCTAGCAGAAATTATGAAGCCACCACATCTTAAGAAGCTGTTAGCCAACCTTGAAGAGTGGGATGTTCAGCTGTAGACAATTATGCAGATATAGGTCCCACCAATTCGGCCCTTTAGGATGACATCTCTCAGATGTGGACTAGGATCTACGTCCCATGTCCTGAATGAGATCGGCTAAAGAACAGATCTGGTTGAATGCTATGCTGGTGGCAACTGCTCCCTTGAGCCAAAATGCATAAGAAGTTCATTTGAGCAGGGGCTATTTCTCCATATGCAGAGCAAATAATCCACATTGAGACAGTTTTTGTTGTTATATCTCCTGTTCTTCCTGAGAGGTAAAAATAGGCATGATCTTCCTTGATGCTGCACTTCTGTCCTATTAGGGTGCATCTTCAAAGCCCAAACTGGGGTTTGTATATTGCCTTGATCTGATGCGTCACGGATAGACAGAGGTTTCATGACAAAGTCTGGTTACCCATGGAAGGCAGCATGTTCTTGGAGGTTAAAGATGATGCAGCCATGAGTAAGACTGACCTGTCTTCATAAACTGCATGTAATTTGGGTCGGCTACAAAGGGCATTATTTTGCTAATTCTGCCTGCCATCAGTAATGCCCCGAAGAAAGGGTTTTGTGTAAAAGAGATGGCCATGAGTATGGTTGAAAAGGTGTGTTGTTCAGCCAGATTAGTAACCAAGATGGCTCCACTTTGTGCATATGGCTAATGTTTTTGGCAGTGTATACTCAAAGTTGAAGAAAAGGTCAGTTAAGTTCTTGTTTTGTCCAAAATACTCTCTTCTGTAAAGATGACAAGTGTTAGCGTACATGGAGCGGTAATGTTTTTTCATACCCATTGCTAATTTTCTCTAGCAGATGATTATAACTATCTGCAGTAAAGATACCTGGAGAGTTAAGATGTGATAATTTGTGCACCTGGAGGTGAACATGCTATTTGCTTTGATATGCCTTCAGATTGGAGGGTCTTCTTGCTTAAGTGATTCTCTCCATGACTGGTTATGAGAATTGTTATTTTTTAGTGTCTGTTTAATATGATTAAAGATGTGCAGGTTTAGTAGCTCTTGGTACGGATGAAATAACAGCCATCATGGTTGTACTTGTTAGAGTTATTGCCCTTGTGTCTTGTTGCTTGATGACATACTCTTTTGAATGCATTATAGATTTAAATGGATTACCATGAAATTGGGAATTGTTTTCATATGTATCATATATAATCAATAAGTTGAACCTAACCCCTTGCATTGTTAGGACTACAAAAAAGTCAATTTCTCTTTGACCATCAGTTAAGTGTATTTTGCAAGTTAGATCTGCCTGAATGGGTGTCTTGTCATAAGTGAGTCAAGTTGCACTTTTAAAAAGAAAGGCAGATTGGAAAGATCTTTAGCTAGGAAGAAAAAAAGAAAAAAATCTGCAAAATACAGTTATATTATTGAGGGGAATATGTCTCATATAAACTGATAACAACAACCTCCTGCTTCTGAGGCGGACACTCTGACCACTAGGCCACCGGAGTGGTTGCTGTTGTTATGAAGACCTTCACCATTAAAGAAAAAAAACCATAAGTGTTGCCTTGTAGTCTAAAAAGCAAAACTGAATTGCATACAGTTGAATGAATTAAAACTGCTGTTGTTATGAGACCTTTTCCATAAAAACGTAAGTGTTGCCTTGAGGTCTAAAGCTTATGAAGTGAATGGTCAGTGATATTTGAATGATGTTCAAGGCCAGGAACTATACTATGGCTCAAGATTGAAATTTTATGAATTAGCTTGTGAGATGGTCAGAATGAAAATAGGGATTTTCATGTATTGCAAAGTTTATAAAATAATGTAAGTTTTTTTTACATTGGTTTGAAACATTTTATGGAATAACTCACAGAAATATAAGTTTATTGTCTTTGAGCAGTTGAGGAAAGCATTATATTCTTTGAAATGAGATGTAATTTATAAAGTTCAATACAGTTATATATTTAGGACTGAATCGTCAGAAAAACCTTTCTCACCTACACTTCCACCCCCACATTTGGTCTATGCAGAAATTGACTGGCCACCTGGTGGTGTAGAAGTAATGGTGCATACAGTGATTGACTGGCCACCTGGTGGTGTAGAATTAATGGTGCATGCAGTGATTGACTGGCCACCTGGTGATGTAGAATTAATGGTGCATGCAGTGATTGACTGGCCACATGGTGGTGTAGAATTAATGGTGCATGCAGTGATTGACTGGCCACTTGGTGGTGTAGAATTAATGGTACATGCAGTGATTGATAGGCCACCTGGTGATGGCCTTTTTATTTCCTGCTGACATTTTAGCAACACATTCTCAACATATGTCTCCTCCCATCTTCTTACTTTTCTTCTCCAAGGACTTAACTATATATTCATTTCCATCTCTATGATCTATCACCTTTTTGAGCAATGTAGCTTTCATATCTGCCTCAGTGGGCAACATTTGCTGCAGGATGGTCAGTTTAGAGATGGATATTTGTCAGTCTTCTTAGAGCTGTTTGTCAGTTATAATTTGTCAATGGTTTCGGGTATAGTTTACATGCTGTCTGTCGAACTTGAAATCGTTATTTTCATTCCTACATTCTTTCTGAGAAGTAGGCTGCATTCAGGGTGGCAGTCTGATTTAATTGGCCCAGACAAGCTGACATAAGGGGTTCCAGAAGATAGATTGTCTGAAAGTGTTTTAATGATTAACTGTCCTGTACTGCTGTCCCAAAACAAAAGACAAATTTACTGACTATCAACATATGAGATGCCAAAACATCAAGCTTTATATTGTGTGGAGAGTTACAATGTTTGGTCAGCCAAAACACAAAACTAAAATTGGTTGATGTTAACCTTAGTTGATCTATATGAGAATTTTATCCTTTATTATTACCACTTTTCGTGAACATGTAAATTATGCTAGTTCTGTGCCTTATATACCTAAACGTGCGTACTGTTTAAAAATATTACCTCAATTTGTAGGATCTCTTATATCATCAAAAATGAGTAACTCGTGAGTGCTTGATTCAAAGTAAATGAAACAGCTATTAAGGACTAACTGAAATGTTATCTGGAAGAATGCATTTTGGTCAAAACAATAAATAAAGCAAAATCTGCATCAGTATGTTTGGAAATAAATATGGATTTAAGTGACGCTATGCAGGCTTTGCACTGTATAAGTGCTGTACAGCTGGTCTTCCCAGCAAGTGCAACCAACCCGCGAATTTTGAAGTCTGTATTTACATTTAATTAATTTCATGCTGAAGAAATCAGAAAATATGCACATGCCAAATAATGAAAACAATCAATCATATATCTGTATAACAGTTTAATAATTGTCGGGTCACAGAAAGCTATTTTTGTTACATGCATATGTCTTAGGACACAGAAATAAACATTTTATCTTCTCTCCAGCTTTACAGCCATTACAGTAATCAATAAAAAGACCAAAAAACTGTAAAGTTTAAACATTGGCTCGCTGATACACTGACCCCCCTTTTTCAAGACCTTTATTTTTTCCTTAAATTTTTCAGCTTATACGCAAGTATATACGGTATGTCTTAATGGTTGCAGTAATATTTTTCTGTTGCCTCTGTAGTTGATCTTCCAAATGCTGTTGTTTCTAGATTCCCGGGACATGATTTCCGTGATATGCAAAATGACCTGCTTTTCACACCTGGATAATAAAGTTCTTTGTCCGGATGTAAAGTCTTTTGCATCAACCAATCCATTCAGTCCATAGTAGATTAGTTGGCACTGGCACCCTCCCCCTACAGCTTGTCGGTCGTTCACTGACTGTTGAGTAAGTGATATGTTAACACACATAGTCTACATATTAGTATTGTTTTGAACTGTGAAACCGTTGGCACAGCCCAGTGTGCAGCAGCCATTTAGTATTGCACCGTTGATGCATAATAGGTGTTTCTGCTCCTAAATAATAGACTGAAGCATACTGCTGATCATATGATATTTTCATAGTGTTGTGGACAAATTATTTTTGTGAATGTGTTTTTCACTGTGGTTGGGTACCCGATTACCCGGGTACCCATTGACAGCCCTATTTACCAATTTTCATTCAGGCTATGTGCATCTACCAATGCCGTTTTGTGATGGTACCACGTATACTGATTCTAATGCTATAGATGTGAAGCAAAGAATTCAAGCTATACAACAGTATATAATATATGTAGATATGTTATTAATTATTTCTTCATTTGTCTGTCCGTGTACTTAACATATTCCCACACGGACAGACAAATGAAGATGTAAATAATAAGATGCATAAACATATTATATACTGTTACATATTTTGAATTTTATGCTTCACATCCTTATTAGCATCAAGATATGTGGCACCATTCCAAAATGGCATGGTAGACACATGTATCAAAGATATGAAGATCTGTTGTGTTCATATGTGCATAATGCCCACCTTTTCAAGCATTTTACATAATGGCAAATAAGTCATGCCAATCGTATACAACCACAATTATGATAAATTTGATATCAATTTGTGTGGTTCTCATGACTATAAATCGATCCATGCCAATAGAAATGAGTAACAAATATAAAATAAAATAGTTGGTATTTTTTGCTCAATATTGTTTAGGATTAGTGACTTTAATGATCTACATGTAAACACTATGTGCCTTGATCCTTGCCTTGTTGCCATGGTGCCACATATTTTGATACTAATACTGTAGATTTCAAGCATAGAATTCAAGCTATCAAACAGTATATAATATGTATATGTATCATAAAAACGTCTTGATTTGTCTGTCTGTGCGCCTACTGCCTTTTATAGACAAACGTTTTCCATATAGGCATATAGGTCAAACCGATCATAAATAGCTACCGACTTTCACAAGTATGATATCAATTTCTCATCAGCCTATTGATCAATATCAATATAAATGCATAAGAATGCAAAACAAAACGGTATATTTTTCACTCAATATCGCTTAAGGTTGGCGACTTTACCATCTACATATCTGTGCCATGTGCCTCTACCCATGTCATTTTGTGATGGCACCACATATTTTGATGCTAATACTATAGATTATAGATTTCAAGCATAGAATTGAAGCTATCCAACAGTATATTGTGTATGTATCTTAACATATGTCTTCATTTGTCCACCTGTGTGCTCATTGCCTTCCTGTACAAATATTTTTATAGGCAAATAAGTCATACTATACAACCACCGATTATGACAAATTTGATATATTTATTTCTGTGTTACTCATCACTCTAGATCAATATATGCCAATTAAACTGTATTGCTTTGGGTTTTCAAATAGCTAGTTGCTGCATCCATAACAGAAGTATTCCTCGCCAGAAATAGTGATTGTAAATTTATGCACACGGTTTCTGATTTCAGTGTACCAAAAAAAACGCTTCAAGGGAGCCTATTGTCAGGGGCGGTAACAACCCTTATTTAACAGGCCTATTGACAAATTTTATGTAGTATCACCTTTCCTCAAATCTTTTTCGTATGTAGTATCTACATGTACAATGTATGTAAAATATAATCACTTACTGAAGCTGATAAGAATGCAGATTACCAAATAAATGTTTACAAAGACTAGTAAGGTGCTTTTAATGACCAGATTGCAAAAATGCATAAACTATTTTTTTCAATACAAAAAAAATCATACATTCTGAATTTCAGAAAGGTAGTATATATTTTTATCATTCAAACTTATATACTTTTTTTCATTCAAAAACTTTTTTAAAGTTTCTTTTGGGACAAAATTTTTTAACCAGATATATACTGTGATGAATGTTAAATAGGTGGAGCTGCATAGCATACATGCTTAGAGCATGCCAGAAACTGAGAGATTCAAATTTTATGAGATATTTAAGAGATACAAGTCATTGGTGTTATCTCGTATGTTCTCTTGCTGTGTTTGGATATTGATGTAAATGTTACTGTAATTTTCATTTTTTTTATATATTGGACCTTTGAAATCCGCTTAGTCACCCAGTGCAGATGTTTTCCCATGGGAAGCCTACACATCAGGTTTGGTAAATTTCAGCCCGCCCATTGAATTATGGGAGATAGAATTACAGATAGTCTGACAT
Organism: Unio delphinus; assembly: GCA_029339505.1. NCBI lineage: Eukaryota > Metazoa > Mollusca > Bivalvia > Unionida > Unionidae > Unio > Unio delphinus. Next base: position 190,423 of record JAQISU010000049.1, on the reverse strand, counting down.
TTTATCATTATCTCTCTTTTTCTTCAAGAAGAATTGGTTGTGAAATATAGAGAGTGGATCTTTTGCCAGCAAATATAACTACCATTTATTGATGTATTACAAAAAAATTGCAAGAGGTATTTGTTTGCATTCAGAATTTTTTTGTAGACTGCTTTTAATGGAAAATTTTCAAAAATAGGTTTCATAGATTCATTTCTTAGCGTGAAAGTTCCTTAGTAAGTTTTGTTGATTACTGGGGGTAAGTGGTAAATATTGATAATGTGAACTGTTTGTGAAAGCTTACATTTATCAGTTAAATTTTTTTTATATTATGCCATGCAATCTCAGCATGCTATAAAATTGTTATTAAAACTACACGTACATTGTATTGATGACTAATAATTTATTTCTTGATATATATATATTTTAAAAGTATTATTAAAATCATATCATTGCCCTGCATATAGGAGTACATATGCCCACTGTAACCAGCTTAGTGGGTCACTTTGTCCCTCCAGAGGAACGCTCCTCATTTTCAGGCCTTGTGGTTGCAGGGACATACGGTGGGTGAGTATAGTATTGAAAAATAAGACCGGTGTGCTGCAGAAATCCTGTTGGGGCAAATACTTGCATTCATTTACATTTCAGAACCTGGAAAAATAAATAAATATTAAAATGTGTTCATTTGATGTTTGCTAGCTTTTATTTTTGATAGAGGAGAATATTGAAAAAAGGCCATTTTCTGGCTGTGATTTAATTTTATTGATGTGTATTACATCTATTAAGTGATTTTATCTCATTACTGACATCAATTTTGTATTTACATGTCATTTTGCATAAACATAAAATGCTGAAAAGATATAAAAGAAGCAGTTAAATTTGTATTTTTTGCTATAGGCTGTTCTGTTTAAACACATGGTACCCAGGAAAAGCAGTTTAAATTTATGCCAAGGTACTTGGACATAACAGATGTTCATATTAAAATGATATTTTAAACTGCATATAAAATTATATATGGGTGAGTACTCCAATTTAAAAGTGCTTTCCTGCATCCCATCTATTTCTTTTAATGGAACAGCCCTAGTAATGGTCCTGTTGGTTTAAAGAATGTATCTCATTCCCCTTTAAATCCTGCAAAGAATTCATCACAGGTATACACATGAGCAAAAAAATGAAGATAAAAATATGAATGACAAAATACAGAAACAAATTTGAATGACAATCAAAGTTGATTTGATTCATTATTTTAGAAAATACTATTATTGAGAATAAAACAAAAGATGCAGCAACTGAAAAAAATGGCAACTTGGTGTAGTCATATTTTTTAAGTATTTTTGTTTTAAACACTACTGCAGCCTTCCTTCATTGTGGAATTTTAAAAGAATATTTGTCCATAGTTGATGCACGATGTAAAAAAATAATAATCATGGAATAATACTGCACTTATATCTACCTTTGAAGCTGCTTAACTAAGCATCTATTCAAAATATTCCCAATTCCTTGTGCATGAATGTTTATTCCAATGCAAAAATTAAAATTTTGGAGTTATATGTGTTTTTGCAAACTGCCAGACATTAAAAAAAAAATTAAAAGTTCAAAGATATAACACAACTAGTTCGGTTAAAACAAAAAGTTGTTTTTAGTTATCCTGGTCAAAGATAATGCAATTGCCAGTTGGCTGGCATTAATCTGTTAGCTCAAGTTTTTATTTCTACTCCTTATACTAGAAAGAAAACTCTGACTCTTGACATGGAATATTGTTATGGTCTGTATTTTCCTGAATGAAATGGTGCATCATAGCAATTATAATTGTGTTATTAATTTTAATTAATTTCTTACTAGTATATTTTTCATACTTCATTATTCATATTTAAAATCTAAGTGAAGTGCAGCATGGAATATTGTCAATTGTTTACATATAAATAGCTGCCAGCAAATTGGGCATAAGATTCAGTTTTGAAATGTTTGCTTAAATGGCATCAGTTTGGTAATTGTGTACCAAGTACACATTTGGTAAATGTTGCATCCTTAATATGCAGGCAACAGGTAAACTTTGAAGAGTAACCATCCTGACCCAGATTTCTTTGCCAGCTGCTTTTGCATTTGTCTGTTTGTCATATGTCAGCCTGATGTAAGATCTCAGGCCCACTTGAGCCTCTTGTTTTTAAAATGCAAGTGCATTACTATAAATTTAAAGCACAGTCATTATTCAGGCACAATTCAGGTCAATGTCAAAGTTTGTTGGTTACATTAGAATTCCAACACTTAGACTTAGTAGGATGGCACACTTTCTTTTGCATGCTGACAATAAGAAGCCAATCATAAGATTTTAAGGTGGTTGGTTGATTTATCCCATATAAATGTATACTCATCTTTGATAATCAGTCCATACAGCTAGATCTAATATATGGTGCAAACTATATAAAGGTCTATCGTTGGACTTGATATATTTATCCAGCATGGGCAACTATCCAGTATGTGGACAGGGTCTTCAGAGACGATATTTCTAACTTGTTTGAAAGGGTACTCTTTTCAAATGATATTTAATTGACATGCAAATCAAAATCCAGTGGTACAGTTTGCGTGTTTATATTCTAATATATTCCAAGTCCTTAAAGTGTATATATTGTAAAAGAGTAAACAAAGCCCAAGCAAATATTTCTTTGAGAAAAATTAAGCAACCATTTTTGGAAACAGAAAAGTGCCCAGGTCTTTTGAATGCAGTCAAATTTATGCATTTTAAAATGTTAAATTTAAGAAGAAAAAAAATGTAAACTTTGTCCACATAAGATGGATTCTAAATATAAGATTTTATGGGTTGCCTTATGAACAGGTGTCTCTATTTAATAGTTTTACTTTAAAGTTTTCACAGTGTTTATTTATTGTAACATTTAGCATGATGCACAAAATGTTTTCAAAATGCTCTTTTCTTTTTTATGTATCTTTTTTCGTAACATAATGTAAGTTTTTTATATCAAAATTGATGAGTTACAGTTAAACTTGTCTTATGCAGCCATCATTAAGAGGTGAGAAAATGTATGGTCTTTAAGAGAGAAAAAAAGCTTGTTCATCTAAATTTTTAACAAATTCTTCATAAAAGCCAATATGATAAAAGGACCAGAACAGTACTGTTCTATCTGCAAGAATGAGATATGGATAAATTTGGAAAGTCCTAAAGTTATAAATCACTTGACCTGAGATAATTTTGATACTTGCATGCATGTCATTTTCTGTTCCATATATCCTTTTGAATATTTTACCACAAAATAATAATGCTAATAACAATAATGCTAATAATAATAATAATAATATTTAATAGACTCTTCTTCCTTTTGGTCTCCTTTCGTGAATTAGTGACAAAGAAAGATTTTCATTGATGGCAAAGTTGATGCAAAACAGTGATAAGTTGTTACTTTATAAGTTATATAATGGAAGGGTTTTAGGTGTCTTACCATTTGAGTGGAATACATCATCTTGGACGAGCATAGCATGCATTGCATAGGACAGCGACAGTAGATGTAACTAGGTAATGGATAACAGCTTGCATAGGACAGCGACAGTAGGTGTAACTAGGTAATGGATAACAGCTTGCATAGGACAGCAACAGTAGGTGTAACTAGGTTATGGATAACAGCTTGCATAGGACAGCGACAATAGGTGTAACCAGGTAATGTATAACAGCTTGCATAGGATAGCAGTTACAGTAGGTGTAACTATGTAATGAATAACAGCTTGCATAGGATAACAACAGTAGGTGTAACTATGCAATGTATAACAGCTTGTATAGGACAATACCATTAGGTGTAACTAGGTAATGTATAACAGCTTGCATAGGACAATAACAGTAGGTGTAACTAGGTGGTGTATAGGACAACAAGAGTATGGATAGTTAGGTGATTATAATAGCTTGCATAGGACAACAATCGTATGAATAATTAAGTAATAACAGTTTGCATAGGACAACAGCAGCATCGATAGTTAGTTAATAATAGCTTGCACAGGAAATGACTGGCAAACAACTGATTGGAATTTAAGATAAACAAATATTGACTGATCACTAGTGTTAGATGAAATTTGGGAATTGATCATTTGGTCTCTGAGGACTGATAGTTGCTGAACAAAGGGGATGCTTTGATAATTGTGTTAACAAGACCTTGAAAAATCTGTGAGAATGACATAATGGAAGTTTCATAATTCAATAATTTAGTGTATGAGAACTAAAAAAGATGTGGTTTAAGGATCAGTATATGCTTAATAAAATAGGTTAGTATTTCAGTAATTTAATTTATGAGAATTTAAAAAGGGGATGTTAAGGACAAGTATTTGCATAATATAATATGGTTTGTAAGGCAGGTTTAATATTATAGTTAAAAGATATCCTGTACGTGAAATATGCCTGATTTTTTTTTTTTACTATATCTTTTGTTCGTTTGATAAAATAGGATAGTTTTTTTTAAAAAAAAAAATTTGTAATATTTTTGCATCATGATTTCATGTTTGTGCATCATGCTTGAGGGAAAGTGCTTTTGTAACAATATCATACAGCTTATAGTATTTTACATGCATGCTTTCACATTAGTTTATATATGTACAAGAAAGCCAGTTAGTTTTGATCATAATCGTTTTTGCCCCAACAGGTTTTCATTATCCTGGGTTCAGTTCAATAATTTCTCGGAAGGTTCTGGAACAGGAACGTTCTCTTACTTACAGCATTATCTGCTCTGGATCCCACCTTGGGTAAGGTCTATCTCCCAGTTTCTTGCACTTCAAGTATTTTTATTAAAGGCAGTGGAGGGTTTTTACATTGTCTACAACAATAATCACTGTAAAGGCAGTGGATGGTTCTTACATCATCTACAACAATAATCACTGCAAAAGGCAGTGGAGGGTTCTTAAATTGTCTACAACAGTAATAATTGTAAAAGGTAGTGGAGAGTTCTTACATTGTCTACAACAATAATCATTGTAAAAGGCAGTGGAGGGTTAAATTGCCTGCAATGCATGACATAGGGAAGGTAGGTGCATAGTTCTTACACAAACCTGTAAAATCTGGCCCAGTATGTTTGAAATGTTTTGAGCACAAAATTCAGTCTGAGACAGAACTTTTCTAAAAAATGATAGTCATTAACTTTAATACAGATAGAATAAACAATTATGGTGTTTTAAAATGTTTTATAAATTCTGTACAGATAGAATAAACAATTTTAGTGTTTTAAAATGTTTTATGAATTCTGTACCATTCTTAGACTGTTACTTTTATTGTCTTAGATATTCAATACTCCAAAAAATGCATCAGTCACAGAGCAGTAAAACTTGAAGGTTTATCAAAAAGATGAAATAATTATTACAGTTGTTACTGTGGAAATTATAAAAATGGGGCCAGAATAACACTTAGGCTGATAATTATGAAGAAAGGTTTAGTATTATGCATGATCCGTTGTAGTCATCATTTAGGTTGATAATTATGAAGGAATTTTGAAATTATGCATGACTCGTCCTAGTCCGGTAAATGCTGTATTATTTATTAATCATGTTATATATATATACAGGTACCAGAAATAGAAATGGTACACATGAACATGGACTAAGATGAATGGTAGACTTTGAATACCCAATATGGATATAAGCAACTTTTTTAAACAACCTTGACTGTCATAGCTTTTATGTGAAAAGAAAAGGAAAATGAAAAGGATCTAAAAAGGCATTTCAACCGTATCAATATGGGCATCATACAGTCTATAAATTTACAACTTTGTTGGCAGGAGAATGCTTATCATAGTGTGTGCTACATATCTCCATCTTCAAATTATTCAAATATTTGAGGGAAAACACTCCCTAGCCATCCTTTTCTCCTAGAAAACTAATCATAACAATCATCTTATATATTCAGTGGTATAATATAAAAATTAGTGACAAGAAGATCAAAAGCTCGGGGATTGATCACAGGGCATGATTTATACATTGCTAAGTCAGAGATATTTATTGTTGCAGTCAGATGAGTGGGAAGTGAGATCATATGTCATGCATAATTGTCAGTTTGTTGCTGCCAGACGAGTGTGTGTGTGAGAGAGAGACTCACACGGATATAATGGTCATAGGCTAAAGGAGCTTATGGCATGGTCCATCATTTTACATCTGTCTGTTCGCATAGGTTTGTTATTGCTCAATCTCCAAAATTACTTGGAGGATTGCCTTGAAACTAAAATAACCTTCACATTCATTCTATGGTCTAGTTGGTGTTAGATGCATCTGGTGCAGAGCTTACATATCCGAAATAGCAACCACTTTGGTCAACTTGAAAATCTTGTCACTACAACTCCTGAATGGATGGTCATATCAACATAATATTTTCACTAACAACTTATGAAAATCGTGTTTATCTGTTGGCCACCATGGCAGCCATTTTAAAAATATTCTTATCACAAATTGTTGTGAACAAAAAGTTGTATTAACTTAGGGTTTCTACCAAAAGACTTCTAGTAATGTTAAGTTGGTCATAAAGGAACATGCTATTAATCTGAAATCCAATATGGCTGCCACACAGCAGCCATCTTTTAAATGTTCTTATCACTTCCTTCTCCTCTAAATGGATTGTTGTGTCAACATAGGTTTTCACTGAGACTTCTTATGATGGCTAGTTTAAAAGTCATATGTGAAAATGTTGCGTATCTGACATCAAGTATGGCTGCCATGATGATGGCTGTTGTCGTTACTTGACCTGAATGGTATAATCATTATGAAATTGGGTTTTGACCAAAAGACTTTTAGATGTGTTGGTGCAGTGGCTAGCATGATGGATTCATAAGAGTACAGGTTCAATCCTACCATTGAACTGGCCAGTGTCATTTACTGTGGTGTGGCCTTGGGCAAGGCACTTTACTCCAATTGCCTTGGCACCAAATAACTAACTTGTCTTTCTCAGTTTCTGTGCCATAAAGCACCAAACCAAAGTGTAAGACTTCTTGTGATGACTACTTTGTTCTAAATGAAACTGGTACCAATCTGACTTCAAATATTTCTACCAGAGCAGCTAATTTGAAAATCCTATTATTGCTGAAGTCTATGAGATGGTTTTAACATTCCAAGGAAGAAATAATCATTTTTTGAATTCCTTGAAGCTAGTTTTGCACAGTCAATCATCAGTACCTTCATGGGACTCTTGTTTGTTATTCTAATGTATATTCTAAGGTAACAGAGGAATACATTAGAGTTGTCACCCTGTAGCTCAAGGAATTAAAGTTGTTTTTTTTTTTGTAAACCTGTAACAGATCAAAATTTTGAAGGTAAAATTTTATCTTTAGTACTAAAGTCCAATACATGACAGACTCATATATTAAAAAATCTGCTGAAAAATTTAAGCTGTTGTTTTCCCAGGTTTTAATTTCTTTCCTCCAGAGGTCAGTGCCAGAACACCTGCATATGAATCAACATTAAAAACACATGGCATATCCAGCCATTTGGGCATTGTCAGAAGACATGAATATTAAATGCACATTAAAAACACATTGTATATCCAGCCTTTTATTACTGATGTGTCAGCCATTTCCAAACAAATCCATAATCCGCTTTGGCAACTATAATATTCATAAGGTAAGGCAATCAGCAGCACCCATCTTTAGGATGAAAGTGAGACAAGTACTGACAGCAGACATGTAAAATAAGCCTCTGTTAATCTGCTAAATTGAATGCATCTTAATTGTTGATGTAAAGCCATTGTCTATTGGACTATCACTTGTGACATCTTCCTGCTACTATTTCTTTGTGATTGCCAGAGATTAGCCATCCATGGACATCATTGTACCAATCCATGTATCTGTGGTATTCACATATAGATATGTTAGGCTTTAATTAATAGACAATTATTAGAATCCTTGCATACAGAGCTAGGCAATGCTATTCATACAGAGCTGGGCAATGCTATCCATACAGAGCTGGGCAGTGCCATCCATACAGAGGTAGGCAATGTCATCCATACAGAGGTAGGCATTGTCATCCATACAGAGGTAGGCAATGCCATCCATACAGAGGTAGGCAATGTCATCCATACAGAGGTAGGCATTGTCATCCATACAGAGGTAGGCAATGCCATCCATACAGAGGTAGGCAATGTCATCCATACAGAGGTAGGCAATGCCATCCATACAGAGGTTTGCAATGTCATCCATACAGAGGTAGGCAATGCCATCCATACAGAGCTAGGCAATGCCATCCATACAGAGGTAGGCAATGTCATCCATACATATATGTCATTGTCACTACCAGGTTTAGGAAGAGTAACCAATTCTTTTCCATATCTCGGTCCTTGTGACCAGACATTAGTGACTTGTTGTATTTTCATGCCGTCATTACAAACTGGTTATCTTGGACTATTTACCTACACGCATGAAAATTCACTATTCAATGTGAGTCACTCAGTTATATCAAAGGTAGATCACTGTGACCAGTTTTCATGCTTCAGAGACTTTTATCTTTTCAGCTATCTTTCATTATGCCTTTGGTATCTTGGACCCTATTCCACCTAAATTCATGAAAATTGATGCATTGATTCTGTTTAAGGACAGAAACTCAACCAAACCAAAAGTATTTTACTGTGACCTGATTTTTAGCTGTTTCTAACATACTCAGCATCTTCAACTCAACTACCTGTGGACTAATCAAAACCAAAATGGACAGAACTTTGTATCTTGATGCAAGCTAAATAAAATTTGTATTTTCAGGTATTTTTTGTCACAGCCACTGTGTCTTTAACACATTAACTCCTACCGCCGTATTTACGGGGCATGAGGTAGTAGCCTACTTCCAAGGTCTTTAGCACCAAGGTCATGCATGATACACTAAAGTAGATAGTATTATAGAAAGGTAGACAGATTTAGCTCTACAATGATACCAAATAATCTGGACATTTTAGTTGCACTACAAAATACAGAGGGAAAGACCTAATTTTTCTGTATTTTTTTTTTCTCCACCCAAAATTCACCCATGGACGGAATCTGATTTTGTGTCCAGATTTTAGACTTTATGGCCTCAGATCTGCGGCAAACCAGTCTGAAGTGCACACAGACAGGTAAACCTGTGCAAAAAGTAGGATAATTTGGACATTTTGAATAAAGAGTCTTCATCATACGAAAATTATAGGTCTGTTCTGTTAAGCAAAAGAAAACAAAAAGAAAGAACTTTTCACCTTTCTGCTCATGTGCCAGCAAACTATTAACTAACCAATGGAAAACACTTTTTTAGCACAACTAGGCATTGGTCTAATGGAATATTGCATGGAAGCCGATGTATTAGGATGTATTCAGAAATAGTCCCCAAAATGTGTTTCGTACTCATGTGAAAGCAGCAAACACCTCCATGGTTTAATGTGTGTTAAACAGTCACTTTTCATTATACCACAAAATTTGAATATTCCTTGCGTATTAAATCACTTCTGCATCAACACTGCACATAAATTAAAAATTTAGCTATTCCGTGACAATTTTCAATTTTTTTTCAAAATTTTTATTACCACATTAACTTTTGTGCCAAGTTACGGGGCATGAGGTAGTAGCCTACTTCCAAGGTCTGTAGCATCAAGGTCATGCATAATACACTAATGTGGGTGGTATTATAGAAAGGTAGACAGATTTAGCTCTACAATGATACCAAATAATTTGGACATTTTAGTTACACTACAAAAAATGGGAAAAACCTAATTTTTTAACCTGTTTTTTTTTTCCACCCAAACTTTGCCCATGGTCAGAGTCTGATTTTGTGTCTAGATTTAAGACTTTATGGCCTCAGATCTGCGGCAGACCAGTCTAAAGTGCACACAGACATGTCGTGCAAAAAGTAGGATAAGGTGGATATTTTGAATGAAGAGTTTTCTCCATACGAAAACTATGGGTCTGTTAAGCAAAATAAAAGAAGTCCAACCTTTCACCTTCTGCTCATGCGCCAGCAAACTAACCAATGGAAAACACTTTTTTAGCACAACTAGGCATTGGTCTAATTGAATATTGCTTGGAAGCTGATGTATTAGGATGTATTCAGAAATAGTCCCCAAAATGTGTTTCCTACTTGCACATGAAACTAGGGGAACAACTAAAATAGGAACATGCTTGGAACCCATTGCACACCATTTCATCACTTTCAGTAGCACATTTGCATAAAGGGATTGTATTTTCATATGCCTGCCATAATGCAGAATGTATTATAATGTCCATCCATCCATTATCAGATTTGTTTCCACATAATATATTGAGTTCTTCACAGTTCTAGTTTCTAGTCTTCGTAGATGACATGCATTTGGGGTCAGAAAGAAACCTGTTCATTTTTGGGTCACCGTTTAAGGTCATTAATTGAATGAAGAAAACTGGTTTACATACAGTACCTGTAGTTCTTCATCACATCTCTGCACCAAAATGTATGGATATTGTGCACTTTGGTTAAGAAAAAAAACCTCTTGGGTCAGAGATCAAGGTCACATAGTGGAAAAATGGTCACTGCACAATTTTTTCGGAATGAAATGCCTGGACAAAACTTTGCACTTGAAGTATGGAAGAACCTATTAATTTTTGGGTCAAAGGTCAATGTCATAATGATAGTATAGAGATGGTTCACGACAACAAAATTTGATTCTTGGCCATGTATTTTCACCAGTGTTTTTTGACAATTTACATATTAGATATGAGAATGACCTATTGATTTTGGGGTCAAATGTGAAGTTCACTGTGACTGAAAGAAGAATGGTTTTGCATATAACCTTTACTGCAGCACAGTGTATCTTGACCTTAGTGTAAGCTTCCACTTAAGGTAAGGCAGATTGCTTATTACATTTGTGGTGAATAGGTTAAAGGTTAATGTCTTTATTAATTGGAGAATTACAGGTCTTGCAGAGTAAATTTATTCCAGAGAAAGTTCCTTATCCAACAGTTGAATGGCTTGAACTTGCATAATCAGGCCCTGAGTGACCTAAAGCACTTACTATTAAAGATCACTGTCAGCTCACTTACATCTGTATGAGTCTTGGGCTAGGCCAGTGTTGGTATGTGAGAAAGCTTTTCAGTAGCTTCTTGTAGGTTGATTGTTCTTCCTCGATTTTTACTAGATTGCTAATTGTGGATTATTCTGGCTGTCTAACTGTATGAACTGCACCAGTAAATATCACTTAAATAAGTTCACTATTGTGTGGGATATTGTCATATTATCTATTTCCACTGAAGTAATGAATAAGGAAGAAAATACATGTAGAGTTATTTTGTGCCCTAAACCCTCCGTTGCCTTTAATGGAAACGTAAGGAAGAGTTCTTCTTTGCCATCAGACAGTAATTTGAATATGTAATATTAATGTATTACATCACCAATACACACACTTTTTTAATCAGTAACACTAAGTCCTGGTAACTGATTTGAATCTTCTTTAAATTATGTATTTCTCTTTCTTATACTAATGTGATTGACTTTTTCTAGAAATCATGTTTTGTATATGATGTGTTTTAAAGGCAATTTGTAAGAAGAACATTTTCTTGTATTGTTTCCAGTTCTTTGCTTGTAAGATTTAGTATGCTTGTAAATTATAACTGTAGGCAGTCGATTAGTATTGTGATAAGGATATTGTATCATTGATGGTACAAGTACTAAAGCTGGGTACAAGAAACTGATTTATACTGCGGTATTTCTGAACGTACCACAGTACATGCCATTAGTATACCACAGTTATATTAGAGACCAACCTTTTTATGTTTTGAGACAAGCGTATGACTTCTCTTTTAAATTTCTGTCTCTCAATAGCTGGTAAAAATCTTGTTCTGATTTCTAGGAAGATATCATGTTATGTCCTTGAAACTTTGGGTAGCTAACACTATTGAAAGATATTTATTGGAGATGGTCAGTAGATATAAAACAAACTCACTCGACTAAATGAGAAAATATTTTGTGGAATCCAGACATTTTGTAAAATTCAGCAGGAAACAGCAATTCCTTAAATCTTTGGATGACTTGCAGTTTTACAAAGGAATATATGCATTTGTAACATGAAAATACATTTGTGATAACTAGAAAAATGATATTTTATTAAGTCGGAAATTTTTCTAAATTTATTTAGCCCAGATATTTACAACATCCCATTTGTCCACATTTGGCATATTGCACATACCATACATGCGATTAAGGGACATTATTAAATTTTAATTTGGCATAATGCACATACCATACATGCAATTAAGGGAACATTATTCAAATTTAATTTGGCATATTGCACATACCATACATGTGATTAAGGGAACATTATTCAAATTTAATTTGGCATATTGCACATATCAAGCATGCGATTAAGGGAACATTATTCAAAATTATATTGTGACAAATGGAACTGTTTTGAAAAAAATGAAAACATGTTGCTAATGTTATTTAATTCATTTAGATTTCTTTTTGATTGATGGAAACTATTAAAGTACCAGTACAGTGATAAGTACTGTGGTATGTACCACCATAAATAAATACCATGGTAAACCAGGATACCAGTAATAATTTGCACCTCTGGCAAGTACATTAAATCAAAATTTGTATCATTGATGATACATTAAGTACATTATATTAAGATTTGTATCATTTATGATGCATTAAGTACATTATATTAAGATTTGTATCATTGATGATACAGCAAGTACATTATATCAAGACTTGTATCATTGATGATACATTAAGTACATTATATCAAAATTTGTATCATTAATGATACATTAAGTACATTATATCAATATTTGTATCATTTATGATGCATTAAGTACATTATATTAAGATTTGTATCATTGATGATACAGCAAGTACATTATATCAAAATTTGTATCATTTATGATGCATTAAGTACATTATATTAAGATTTGTATCATTTATGATGCATTAAGTACATTATATTAAGATTTGTATCATTGATGATACAGCAAGTACATTATATCAAAATGTGTATAATTTATGATGCATTAAGTACATTATATTAAGATTTGTATCATTTGTGATGCATTAAGTACATTATATTAAGATTTGTATCAATTATGATACATTAAGTACATTATATCAATATTTGTATCATTTATGATGCATTAAGTACATTATATTAAGATTTGTATCAATTATGATACATTAAGTACATTATATCAATATTTGTATCATTTATGATGCATTAAGTACATTATATCAAGATTTGTATCAATTATGATACAGCAAGTACATTATATCAAGACTTGTATCATTTAATGTAAAATATATCATATAATGAATTATTTTATTCTTTTATTACATTTAACATAATAAATATGAATTGAATTTTGTTCCAGTTGAAATTCTTCCCTCCATATTTTAGTCATGCTCATATGGAGTCATCTTTGTCTTCCTTCTAAAACGTTTTGAAAATATGTTTCTGATTTTAGAACACAAATAATTAAAAAAAATACATGCATCAGTCAAAATTATTAATTTGTATGAAATATTTGTTTAATAAGATTTAAGGTTTTTCTTATTTCTTATTTTAAGGATTGTGTGTGTATATGTATATATATATATATATATATATATATATATATATATATATATATATATATATATATATATATATATATGTGTGTGTGACATTTTTGCTTCATTTCATAATCACAAGTAAATACAGTTTGATCTTGACTCATGACGTTGTGTGTTTTTAAAAAGTATTCCTTTTCTGTTTTTCAGTACACTCCTGTGTGGGAGTGTAGGTTCCTTGCTTCTTGAAACATATGGATGGCGAAGTGTTTTTTATTTTCTAGGTAAGATTGTTTTGTGTGCAACATATCGTATTATAAAGATATCCTTTTATATATCGATTCTACATTGGGTGATATCCACATCTCTGGATTTGGTAGTTTTTGACTAAATTGTATGGACTGTCAATCCTTATCCATGCTTGAGGATTGTCAAAGAGAGTGAAAAATATATTAGTGCACATGCCAGACTCACCCAATTTTGATATGGTGCACCTAGAAATTCCAAGATGGATGCATTACTTATGTAAGAAATATCATAAAAGGATGAAAGTATATTTAAACTGTTTAAAGAATAAAGAATAAATATTTTTTGGCATCAGATTTGTAAAATTTCAGGTGCATATTCTAATCACAAGAATTTAAGTGAAAATGATCCATTGACTTGTTAACAAGTTATGTTTCAAAATGGCACAACAAAGCATACTTTTTGCACATAACAGAAGACCAATCAAAATATAACACTTTGCCTGGACTCATTTAAATATGGAATCCAATCCATTTCAAATTTCAGAGATTGTTTTTGGTGTATCAAAGAAATATTTTGTTTCACTTTGCAGCTTGTATAATTTCTGTTTTCAGATATTGTATACCATTTGATTGAAAATGAGGTTTTCATTTTTATGCATGTCCATGTTCATTTATATTTACTTGAATTTCCCTTTTAGTCTCACCTACATGTTATTTGTCATGTATATTAGGTGAGTAAATAAACCAGGTTATGTTTGATACAGGGACTTCTTCATTTGGGATATATTTGAGGTTTGTGTAAGAGCTTTTACAAATTTTGGACTTATCTATTTTAATGCTAACAGTGCAGGTTATATTGAATTCAGTACTCTATTTGCAACTGATTTACCTATGAAACTTTAGTTATTTCTGGTCTTTTGAAAGGCAGTTTCATTCTCAATCTGATCTGTTGAATGTGCAACAGAAGACCAATCAACTAATATACAGATGAATAATTTCAATTTGTCTTAAATTTTACCTGTTTCCAATGCTTTGTTTGGAACTTTTCAAAACCAGAAGTGTGGGTAGTTTTAGTGAATTGTTTGTATTGTACTGGGAATTACATGTAAAGTCCCATGTCACCATCAAAAAAAAATTTGATGGTAGAAGTGAACTTTAAAAATGAAAGTGTTATGTCAGAAGTGTAACACTAACCTAGTAACAGTGACATGTCATAATAGTAACAGAAAGTCACTGTTCAAAATATTTAACACATTAACACCCAGAGGCTTTTGTTGTCTTTACATGAAATGCAAGTAAGAAACACATTTTAATTTGTATTTGTTAGTTTTTTGTCCATGCTTTTATGTTAAATGTTATTATATTTTGGACTTGACCTTGTCCAAAATCAAGTGCAATGACTACCTGACCTGACCTGACCTGACCTGTAATTCTTATTTTGGTAAACAAATAATACATAGCTTATATTTTTGTATAAGAGTGGGCTAATTATTAGGATCATTATCAAGAGATGTAAACATATTTATTTGGATCTTTTCTATGACATTAGTATTCCCCATACAAATACATAGCCTACCTGTTGTTTACCAAGTCCTCATTATATTTTTAGTAACAGATTTTATCTTGTAAACAACTTGGAATATTCTAAAATGAAAAATTCCATTAACTTAAAGTCAGTATTTTCACAAAAACCTAATTGTGACCTAAATCATGTATAGTGTTTTATAATCTTGTTTATCTAGAAATTACTCATTCTTGCTGTACGATTTTGATGCAGATTCAGTGTTGTGTTCAGTTTTTATTTGGACTTATTCAAAGTTTTATTGTCTGTAATTACAAAGTACTGATTAATGATCATGAATAGAGATATTAACTTGAGATTATAGTTAATGTGATTCATTCAAAGACTCATCAAATTTCAGGTCACTGGTACACTTGTTCATTCAAGACTACAGGCACATCAACACTTTCAGCATTGGATTCAATTTCAGACATCACTGGAATTTAATTAGAACTTTTTCCATTAGGACTGGTGCTATAAAGTTTTGGACTATTTTGGGATTTAATTCACTTTACTTTCTTTTAAAATCTTCATGTTATTCTAGGGAAATAAAGTATTTGTTGCATTTTCTAAAATTTGCTGGTTTTGGCTCTTTTCTACTATTACTGAGTCTAAGACCATAGAGTTGGAATAGGTAATGACTGTTATAACTTAACATAGCAAGTTGAGAATGAATTTGCTTAAATTTTTTAAATTATATTTATCTTCAGTTCTGATTAATAAGGATGCTTCAAATAGATATAATATGATGTGTTATTTATTTTTCTTCAGTTCTCATTAATATTAGTTTTTAATGATAAAGCCATGATACGGTAGATCTGCCATGTAAATCCCGAGGCAATGTTCCATTTGAGTCTCTCCGCACCCAGCTGAACATCAGAAACATTTCTGACATTATCCAATCAAATAGGATGCAATGGCTGGGCCATGTTGAGAGTAGTAAAGGGTGGATATCCAAGGTCCGTTCCTTCAAAGTTACTGGAAGTCGAGCTCCTGGCAGACCTAAGCTAACATGGGAAGAGTTGACAAAAAGAGACAGAAAGATGTTGGGGCTGAGCGGAATCAATCCACAAGACCGTAGAGCCTGGAAGAAAGCTTTGAATACTCTCACGACAAAACAGACAGGCTTACCCTCGTTTGAGGATTAATAAAAGGCCTGGATAATCAAAATGGATGATGATGATGATGATGATGATGATGATGATGATGATATGCTATTCATAAACATGCAGGAATATATATCATATGTGATTGAGCACCCATTGTGTATCCCACAGGTACATTGATGCATGTAGACAAAGTTTTCATTTTTAACACTGCTACTCAGGTCCAGATTGGAGAGGGGGAACAATTTTTCACCAAAGCATTAAGTTTCTAAAGTATAAAATTTCCAGGGAAAGTGCTAATGCAAATATTTATAGTTTTGAAGATCATATATATATATATATATATAAATATATATATATATATATATATATATATATATATATATATATATATATATATATATATATATATATATATATATATATATATATATATATATATATATATATAATTATATACTAGTTAGATTTTTGTTTGAACTTGAGCTGCTAGATGTTATAAGTGATTGATTATCCTGGTGACATGCCATCCTCTGAATGCTTTAAATTTCTATTCTTAGTTATAGCAGTAATCCTTCCACAAAGATTAGAATGTTAAATTCAGTGAAGGGATGTTTTCAAAACATGAACTTTTGATCTTTGCATCTTATTTCTATCCTTCAGGTGTGTGTGGTATAATATGGATGCTAATCACACGCTACTGTGTAATAAATCGTCACAGAAAGAAATACTTACCTTTCGTCTCTGTTGTGGACCAAGACAGCTTAATTGTAAAGGGACTTAATAAAGACTCCAGATCTGTACCCTGGGTCACATTATTTGTAAAACCTGCATTTTGGTGAGTTTATTGAGTGTTTATATGTCTGCGTGTATGTATATATATTTTTTTCTTTTAATTTAAAAAAAAAAATGTTTCTGCAACCCAGGTAGTTAGAGTATCCACCTCAGTTGCAGGAGGTCATGGGCTTGGAACCCAGCTGAGTCATACCAAAGATTTATACAAATGGTACTAGCAGCTTAGTCATACCAAAGATTTATACAAATGGTACTAGCAGCTGCCTTGCTTAGCACACAGAATTAAGAGGTTATTGTTAGGTCTGGTTGGCCTGGTGTAAGGATAATGGGTGGGGTATGATGCCTCAGTGCTAGACATCACTATTAACTGCCATACTGCAGACTTGTTGCGATGTGACTAAAATTCTTAAAAGCTATGACTATGTTGAATATCCCAAACCAAAACTTCTAAACACACTATATTTTAATCATTTCTAGTCACAGGAACATATAGCTCATTTGTTAGAGCACTAGTCTCATTATCCACAAATCATGGGTTCAGTACCCACTCAGGTCAAGTCTTTGGGAAATGTTCTTAGCTATGATTTTCCAGGTATCATATACCTAAAGGATTTGCCTCCCCTATCAGATGTGTTGGTTGATTTTTGGGTCAACCTTCCATAGCAGTGTTATTGATATGAAAAATTATTATTCATTATGAAATGAAGATACCACAGTAGTGCAGTGTATATTGAATATATTATCGGTTATTCATTCACAGTTAAACCACATCCATCGTGTATCATTATCATGCATCATATGTTGTGCATAGCGAGTCTGTCAACAAAAGCTATTTTAAACTTTTCAAAAAGCACAGCACGCAGTTTTTGCTAATTCGCCACAGCAACCAGGTAGAAAGAGCTTTCAGGTTTATACACACGATGTCAATCAGCCTTTACTAAAACCTTTAAGTGACTTTAAAAAAAATTCGTTGTACAGAATTTGATCAAATTTGAAAAGGAACATCCTTTCAGGAGGACATTTCAAGTTGTATAAATGATGCTTATCCAACTTCCATAATGGCTGCTGTTATTGAAATTAGAAAACATTTGGACACCATTTTTGTCCAGAAGCATTGAATGAATTTTTCCAAATTTGACAGAAAGCATCCAGGCATGAAGACATTTCAAATAAAATATACAGATGATGCTTTTGCGACCATTACTGAAAAAAGAAAACCTTCTGCTAATTTATTAGAAAACACTCGGCTGAATGTGATATGACAAAAACTGTCATGGCTTATTGGATTTCATTTTGTAGAACTCTGGTTGGTCCACCTTTAAAAACTGACCATAATAACAATAATAAAAAAACAATTTTAGAGTACTTTTTCTCCCAAAATAATTTCAGTAAATTTTAACAGAAAGCTTCCTGGCATAATGACCTTTCAAATTTGTTAAAAAGATGCCAATCAGGATCTCAAAACAAGTGAGATCAATTGCACCCTAACCATGAACAGCACGAAGTTAGGATGGTCTAACTTGAAATATCATCATTGATTCAGAAATAGGTAATGCAAGAAAGGAGAGAAGTATCCTCCCTTTTGTTATTATTTAGTACATGTATGAGAAGTAAATTGTAAGCAACCATACAAGTTCCTGTGATGATGAATGTGTGCATGGTCTAAACTTGGAAAGCTTTTTTTTCTTAAAAAATGGGTACCCAGTTGTTAATTTTTTTACCGGGTTATTTTCATATTATCAATCGGTAGATATCCAGTAGTATCTTTAATTCTTGAACTATTGTGAATTATTAGAACAGAGTTCTGGATAAGGTGATTTTGACAGCAACAATGTTTTTGGTGGACCAGTACATTTCCAGTTCTGAAGTTTGCGTGATGTGATTTGGGTTTTAAACATAGCTTTAACAATTTTTTTTTAGTCATATCCCTAGGATGTCTGCAGTGTTACAGTTTGTAGTGATGTCTTTCATGGAGCATCATGCAGCTGACATGTAGCATGTTGTCCCACCCAGTCACATTATGCTGACACAGGATACAAACCTCAAACTGTAATCTTCATTGAATTTCTCTGTCTTGATCTGAACATGGAAAACATTTATTAATGGGTGCACAGTTGTTCATTTTATTACTGGGCTTATCATGAATGTGTGGGTATATGTTGGCAACTTTAATTCTTGGACTGTTTTGAATCTGCAATGTGGCAGTTTATAGTGATGCCTAGCATCATGTCACACCCAGTCACATTATCCTCACACCAGGCAGACCAGTCCTAACACTAATCTATTAATACTGAATGCCATGTGATACAGCTGTTATTACCTTTTTTTTTATAATTCATTGGTATGACTTGACCGGGGATCGAACCCATAACATTCTGCATCCGAGGTAGACACTCTAACCACTAGGCTATTGGAGTAGTTTCTGAAGTTGTAATGAACTTATTTTTTTGACTGCAATATAACTCTGAAGGATTGTTTTAGATTCACTTACTGTAATATAATATATTATAATATAATACAAGTTCCTCTCACATTTTTATTTATAACCCTGATAAATCATTTATTAAGTTTTTTAAAAAAAATTCCTGGTTTTGTTTCTTTCTATTACTTAGTTTATGACCATAGAGTTGTATCACATGCCACTTGTGATTCAACAGCTTCGGATCCTCACATATTATCTGTCAACTTTCACTTTAATTTACCTGAGAAAATAGTTCTTTTGTAATTATTTTTTAAGTGCTGGAGTCCACAGGATTTTCTTTGCACGTGTCTATACAGATATTATATAATGTCAACTATTTTTAGGAGAGTTTTACTCTTAAAATGTAGAGGTTTAATGTGGTTGGGTAATGCATTAAATTGGGAAAGGAAATGTTTAAGGAAATTTTGTTTCACTAAAATAACTTACCAAATTATATAACTAATTTCCTTTCAACCATCTAGGCAATGCAATCATTCAGTCTCAGACAGTACTCAAGGTAAAACTGAAGTTGTCTAGTACATTGGTACCCTCTTATATGGCCACCCCTTCTACACTGGTAAAGTGACCTTATAAGATGGGTGGCCTTTCCAGAGGGGGACTAAATTCTTTGAGAGAAGTATATGTAATAAACATAAGAAAGCTACATACTTCAAAGCATTTAATATCTTCATTTTATATCTTTATTTAAAAGTAACATTAATTATTAAAAGGCTCTTCTCGTTATTATAATAGACTTATTTCAGCTTAATTTATATTAATAGTTCTTATTCTTTTAGTGATATGCAAGTGGGTATTGTTGTCATGCACATTGCAAAACCATTCGATAATGTAATTTAAATCTTGGTACTTGTGAGGTGAACATTTTACATTTTTGTATTAATATGCTGGCCACTGGTCACATTAGAGGGGTGGCCATTCTTGAGGGTACTTTTGAGTACAAACTCGTAAGTGCCAAAGGATTCTTGCAATAAGAAGGGGGTGGCCACTGGTTGGGGGGGGGAGGGGCATTTAAGAGGGGACTGCTGTATATGGGACACCACCTAGTGTAGAATGCTGTTGTTACTTTCCTTTGCCAAAATGTTGTATAGACAGAAACTTTTCAAGTTTATGGGAGGGCTGGATTCAGAAAGTAACAGAATTAATTTCTTACATTCATGTGATATGGTACATTATTTGGAGAAACATTATTTTGGTAACTACCCATCATGTAAAGCTTTGCTTGGATGTCAGATGAAATCATGCATAATCTTACTAAGAAAGATCTTGTGCAAGTTATAGCTTCTGGAACCTTGGCAATTTTGTTTCAGTTTGTAAAGATGTGACTGCAACTTTGTTGTTAATTTATTTGATATTTACTTTTTAAATTCCTTTTCAAAAGAGGGAGTACAATGTATCACTGATTTTCAGAAAATTAAATAACACATTACATATACTTTAACAGAATTTAAAGCTTGAATGCATTTGTAGGTTCTAATAATGTATTTTTTTTTTAAAAATGAACTTGAAAGTTAGATTCTTTACACAGAATATAGTATTAATGAATTACATGGAATAATGCATTATCTTCAAATAACTAGAACATTTTCATAATTGAATGATCATGCTTATTCAATATAGTAAAATTTTAAACCTTTTTCAGAAAGAGAATTTAGTTAGTTCCTGAATATGTGATTATTTTTCACTTTCATTGAAGTATTCAATGATTTAAAAAAAATCTTTTTGACATCTTAAGAAACGTGTAATGAAACATTTAACTGATGTTCTCAAGATATTTAAAAATATGAGTAGACACAAACATCAACAGAAGTTAGTGCAGTCATAATATGTCTCTCAGTTTTAATTACTTAGGACTTTTTTTTAAAACCCCAGAAATTTTGATCTGCATGCAATATACATTGCTAATGAAGTACTGTTATTATTGGCATTATGTCAGTGTTATCTCAAATTTGCTTGGGCAATTAAAAATGTGTTCCTTAATGACTAAGTCCGTGACCAATAAAAGTCAGTGCCCTACCATACACACATACATCCTCACCCCATGAAACTGGTGAACCTTTGCTTGTTGTTATAAATGGTAAACACTTTGTTGATACAATCTTGATGCTGCAGTGATTGGTTGTTTCAACTCCAGCAGAATCCTTTGGGGTGGTTAATGTGTCTTTAATATTTTTCCTGCTCATTTCACATTAGCAAGGATGCTTGTACTGTACCATATATAAAAGTTCATAGAAATGGATTATTTTGAACAAGTTTTGATACTATAATTATTTTCTACTTTTTACATATTCCAACAATGGCAGGATAGAACGAAGTTAGATTAACATTGCTACACTGACTATACTTACCAGATAATCTTATTGATTGTCCAGTTTTGTCATGACATGGAATGTCCACTTGTATGCTGGATGCAAAAAGTATTGCAAAATGGCCAAGTGGGTCATTTGATATTTTATGCTATGTACATATAGTATTGTTTTCTTTTCTTTGCAGGTCACTTCTCATAGGTCATTTTTGTCAAAATAATGCATTCTACATTCTTCTCTCATGGCTACCTACTTATTTTCATGAAAACTTCCCTGATGCAAAGGTGAGAACAGATCTTGAATGGAAACACTTTTATGTCCTCATTTTGTAGATATATTGTAATAGGCCATGTCAGTACATCTGTTTATGCATCTGTGCATCTGTCCACAGCCCTTTAGTGCAACCCTGTCTGTCTGTCTGTCTGTCTGTCAGTCCATCAGTGCATTCCCATGTCTGTCTGTCAATCAGCCCATTAGTGCATCTTTGTACAATGGTACATGTATTGGTGGTGGTGTTGATATAGCAGTTACTTGCTTTATTTGATCGGTACATGTATAACCTGTTCAGATGATTAACACACGTTTGAACAAATCTGTGGTGTTTGGTTAGATAGCTATAAGCTTATAATTCTTCTAGAACTTGAGGGCATATCATTATGCCATTGTTTGGTTAAAATATAAAATGAGGTTATCCCATTTCCTTTGCTCTCTTCTGGACATGATTTCTGTAGTACCAGCAGTGCTTTGGATTGCAAGAATCAGTTTTTGTCTGTCTATGAACATTTTTTTTCTGCTTTGTAATTAAAGTAAAACCTGTCTTGAAAGACCACTTCCATGTGAAAACACCTGTCTTGAGGGACCACATTCTTAATGCACAAATATATTGATTATATAGGATTGTGACCTGTTATGGGAGACCACCTGTCTTGAGAGACCATAATATCTTGGCAAAAGAGGTGGTCTTTCAAGAAACATTCAACTGTATGTCCATTTTAATGCCCACCTCATATATGCACATTTGCCATTGTTAGTACCCATTATAATTGTTATGAGCATGTTGTAAACGTTGTAATACTATGTATTGGTTAAATTACTCATGTAAAGTTCTTGCACTGTTGCAGCTATTTAATGTTCCTTTTTATAGTATGATTCTGTAATTTGTTTTTATTTCAGGGTTGGGTGTTTAATGTAGTGCCTTGGATTGTTACAATACCTAGTTCAATATTTAGTGGCTGGTTAGCAGATGGCATGATTAAAAAAGGTAAATATTTACCCCAAATTTCTTCATTCTAGAATCTTCTGCTTATCCCAAATTTCTACATTCTAGAATCTTCTTTATACCTCAGATTTCTACAGTCTAGAATCTTTGGTTTACCTCAGATTTGATGCAACGTCAGTGGTGAGGAGAGTGTTAGGATCAGTGGTCACATTTTGGACATTAATATCATATCAGGGCTCAAAATTAGGATTTTTTCTCTCACTAACCCAAAGGATCACCATAACAGTTTTTTATATACTGATCCTGCCTAAATTTCACTGATTATGCAAAAATGAAACCAAAGCTAATTCAGTTTCTAATTAATAATTGATTATTCATTAGCATTAACTCAGTACTCAATTCAGTTTTAAATTAAACATTTATTATTCATTAGTATTAATTAAGCAACTATTTCATCATCTGTTTGGGGCCATGAGTGGCCGAGTGGTCTAAAGCGCTGTCCGTTACGGATCACTGCCATCTCACCTCTGTCTGAGTGGGTTTGAGTCTAAGATTCGGCTAATGTAGTTATGTGAGAAAGCTTGCCAGTAGCTTCTCGTGGGTCGGTGATTTTTTCCGTGGGGGTTCCTGGGTTCTTTGCCCACCAATAATACTAGCCGCCATGTATAGCCTATATTGGGCTGAAAAAATGGCATTAACCATAAAAAAACAAACAAAAATCATCTGCGTGAAGATTGTTTTGACAAGGATCACACCAATTTCCTTAATGAGTAGTTTTTAAAACGTCTTTTGCACTGCAAGATTTTATTGTACCATGTCAAGTAATGAATATTGGTATGTACTGAGTTAGTACAATAACAGTTCAATTAACCATTAAAAGGAATCTGATTCAAATTGAATTTATACAATTAGTACAAAACTTGTTAACTGTTTTGATAGCCATTGGCGGTAATGTTTAATGTTCCAGTGTCTGCCCTGGTGGCTGAGTGGTCTTAGGTACTCACATTTCTAGATCACCAATATCTTGTCTCTATCCACACTGGTTCAAGTCACATTCTTAGCCAATGTTGATTTGTGAGAAAACTTGCCAATAGCTCTTCCATCATGTGTTGTTAGTTCTTCCTGGGGTTTTCCAGAATTTGCTGGCTGCCATTAGCTTGATTTTAAACTGTTTCGAAATGAGCCTGGGCACTTAGCTTTGGGAGGGGTCACTAGAAATATAAGTACAGATATTTACAATGGCTTTGATTGTGGATGTTCATATTTTCTTAAATGATGCCCATCAGTTGTCAAACAGAAGCAGAAAATAAAATGTAAACAACTTTATCTCCCAAATCACTGAACAGTATTATACCAACTTTAACAGAAAGCCTTGTGGCACAAATTCTGTTCATCATTGGACAAATGATGCAGATGCACTTTTTAGCATGGATGAAGAAATGAAGAAGTCTCAAAGCTGTTTTTGCAACTTGTACAATCAACAGTATTGGAAGAATGGCTACTAATACAGGTAAGTATCAAGAAGGCTAATTGTTTTTGCATTTAATTGGATGATGCAACAGTAATGAGAAAACAGTAAAGTGAAATAGATGAAAGATTGTCAAGTAGATTGCTTTAAGTTATATAATAATACAAATATGTGACTAACTATTAATGCAAGATTTCTTTTTCCTTCAGGTTTTAGTACCACATTTGTAAGAAAAGCCATAGAGGTGAGTTTTTGTGTTCTCATATAAGAATTCTTTTCAGAAGCTAAAATAAGTCAGCCACAACTAATGTTTGCTGAGAAATAGTTATTACCATAATACTTGGAGAAAATGTCTTGGATTTTTCCATCCATGTACACCGCTCCCTCGATAACTCGCGCCCTGATAACTCGCGAACCCGCTTATAACGCGGTGTCCGGCGTGGATCCCGTTTTTTTTTAAAGAAAATATTTTTTAAAAATGAAGAAAATCGTGATCAGAACTGGTGAATGAAACCTTGATGTATCGCTCGTTTTATCATCGAAAATGACGGTTAGTGCCCGAAAAGTTCGAATTAAAATCGTGAAATTTTCAAGTTTTAATAAGGAATCACATATCTTGTTAGATTTTATCGGAAAAAATATTTTCTCAGTTCACTGTAAATAATAATAATGTTTATGTATAGGGGAAATTAGTGTTTTAATCTTTTCATTGTGTTGCAGTGTAAGCAGTATAATCGTTGCATGTTCTTTTCTATTCAAACATGAAAAGAGTCAATTGACCGTCACATCGATGCCTGCGAGCACATCTGTGAGAACCTAATTAACTGCCGGCTGCGTTTTGATCGACGACTTGGGGAAGTGTTTGTTGCATTGTAAAACTCAATTAAAATAGACCTGCTTTGTTTTATAAGGCGGTCTTTTGTATCAAATCAGGTAAAAGACGCACAATACAAAAGTTCAAAGGAATGGAAATCCTACATGCATAAACTCTTGTGGTCAATATCGTGTCTCAACATCGATCAAATTAGTTGGACCAATCAAACATGGTTTCAAATAGTATGTACTTATTGTCATTAAAGTATATATTAATCAGTAATTTATCCTAATCATTTGTAAATGTGATCATGGAGAGCAAGGGAATCAAGCGAAAGTCGTACTCGGTGAATGAAAAGCTTACTGTCATTGAGAGGGTTCGTAATGGTGAATCAAGATCAAAAGTTTGTAGTGATCTTAAACTTGCCGAGTCGACACTCAGAGGTTGGCTCAAGGATGAGCAGAAATTTCGGGATTATTTGCATGAAGTTGATTCTGATAGATTTAAACGGAAACGGGCACGCACTGCAAACGACACAGAATTAGATGATGCTGTGTACACCTGGTTCACACAACAACGTAAACAAAGTGTTCAGATTTCGGGAACAATTCTCAAGGTCCAGGCACAGAAAATGGCAAAAACTATGGATACTGAAACAGATTTCATGGCAAGCCATGGATGGCTTTGGAGATTCCAGCGCCGACATGGAATAAAACAAAATTCTTTGTCGGGAGAGATACGCTCAGCAAATCAGGCGGCCGCATCTAGTTATCCCAACCAACTCCGAGAGATACTGACCCGTGATGGATATACAGACGACCAAGTTTATAATTATGATGAGGCTGGTCTATGCTATCGGATGATTTAAATATTTTTTTATATATTTTTTTTTACATGTCTGACGTTTAGACCCATTAAATTCATGGTTGGTAATGGTTTATCTTTGTAATGTTTTTTTTTTTTTTTTTACATTTTACTCTATCTATCTAATCAATCTATCTATGTATCTATTTAGTGATAGCAGAATTTTATGTTTTAGATCAACACAAGTTTCGACGTTGTCGTTTTTCGATATGAATGTTATCTTTTTTGATAAAATAAATCTTGATTCATTTTGAACACACAATAAAACTAGAATGTATCCAAATCAACACAAAAAGCAGTGACGTAATACACAATGTGTTTAGCGATACACATGTTAAGAGTACTGATACCTCGTGGAATAATGTTTGTTTTTACGCTCTTTTCAAGATATTTTATCCAGAAATTAAAGGTAATTTATAAAGAAAAACGAACAACACCTTTATAAAGAAATATTTATTCACAGTTATTTTCAGCACGATTATAAAACGAGTATTTAACAATGCCCCCCCCTCCCCATTCGCCTATCTGTCGATCTCCCATCTCTTTATTAGTTTTTTTTATAGGTCCCTCGGTAACTCGCGCCCTCGCTTATAGTGCGGTCGATGTTTTTGGACCCCGTTGTGCGCGAGTTATCGAGGGAGCGGTGTATTTGATTCTCTCAACACATCTCACCAAAAACAACTTTGTTAAGAATAGTGTATATAGATTGGAAATATTGAACTTGTAGTTTTTTTTAAAGTAATTTTATCTTTGAATTGGAGCAGTTATTTGATAACAGACTCTGTTCTGTGGTAGAATGTAGAGTTTAATATGAAATTGTTTTAGACGAAACTGTGAGAAATATAAATACTTTGGATCTGTAAAAGTAAAAAGTATTTGGCAAGGATACATGCCAGAATATTTATTTTAAATGCTAATGCAAACATAGCTGCTTTAGGATTCAGCCGAAGTTATTTTAAGCAGTGCAGTCTATATTCTGAATCCAATGTTTAATTTATGAAATCATAACTTTAAAAATGTGGATGCTGCAGAGATTTCTTGAGTGATGGCTTTTATTTATTTATTTTTTTATTGAGTGATGGCTTATGTTCAAGTATTGTGGCATAGCAGCATGTTAAGGGTATCTGTTTTTATATAATGAATGGTGTGGCTCACATCGGTATGTACGTTACCTTATGATGTCATTTATTACTGAAGTGTATCATAGTGCTTCTGAATCAGATTCTTATTCTGTCTGTGCTCAAAGGTTGAAGTCTCTTGACCTGATAGTATGACTATATTAATTTAAATTTGTAATAGCTTCAGTTGGTCATGGAGATTATCCATTCTTATCTTGGATATATTTAGATCAAATGGACAAAAACGAACTCATGCGATAGTCTGTTATTCATCTGGCATCCATGAATTAGCATAAGTTTGTTATTGCTACTTCTCCTTAACTGCTCAGCAGCTTCCCACGAAACATTTGCATACATTTAACCATGTCTTTCTGCTCCTAAAATGAAATGTCCATCATATTTTCAAGATAGTCATCACTGTAACGATCTTGAAAACCTTATTATGTTTCTGAATGGCTATAGTCTGACAATTCCTACCCATTTATTTGTAAAAAAAACAAAAACACCCATTTTAATTACAGTACTCATTAATGTGATAACTGCCATCTCACCTCTGTCTGCGTGGGTTCGAGTCTCGGATTTGGTCAATGTGGGTATGTGTGAAAGCTTGCCAGTAGCTTCTTGTGGATCGGTGGTTCTTTCTGGGGTTTTCCAGGTTGTTCCTTCACCATTAATACTGGCCGCCATGTATAGCCTATCTTGTGCTGAAAAATGGTGTTAAACCCTACAACAACAAAAAAATCATCCTATACGAAAATGACGTCACTTGGAGTTTTGATATAGTTACCTGGATGATTATTTTGTAAAGTCATTAGGTTATCTAATTGATTCTAATATGTGAAAATGGTGTCACTTGGACTTTTGATATAGTTACCTTGATGACTATTTCGTATAGTCATTAGGTTATCTAAGTCATCGTATATGAAAGTGATGGCACTTGGACTTTTGATATAGTTACCTGGATGACTATTTTGTATAGTCATTAGGTTATCTAATTGATCCTAATATGTGAAAATGATGGCACTTGGACTTTTGATATAGTTACCTAATTCATCCTATACAAAAATGACACCACTTGGACTTTTGATATAGTTACCTGGATGACTATTTTGTATAGTCATTAGGTTATCTAATTGATCCTATGTGAAAATGATGGCACTTGGACTTTTGATATAATTACCTTGATGACTATTTCGTATAGTCATTATATGGTTACAAATGGCTATAATTTTCACTAAAACGGTTGGCAAGTCGAGCATCTTTTTTTGAAAGTAGGTTCAGCATGATCTGCCATGATGGTTAATTTTGCACATGTATGCATAATGTGAGCATATTAACTCCAACATATGTAAACATTATTTTGTCACCAATTTTCAATATTTGCTGTTTCTCAAAAATATCTGAGGAAATATACTTGTGGATTTCAAAAAATTCATATCTGCCAGTAGATGGTCAGTACCTTTGAGGAATTGTATTCAGAAAAGTTAAATACTCTACTGTTTCACAAGCAGTCATCCTTAAAGAGGTTTGTATCATTGGACATGTAATTATATTTAGTTATATATATAAAAGTGCTTTGAAGATCAAGGCACTTTTAAAATACACAGAAGTCTTTGGCTAACCTTACATCATTTGATGCTTATATTCTTCCAGACAGTAGCCTTGCTTGGAACTGCCTTGTTTTTGGTTCTTCTGTCATACACATCCACATACAGTGGTGCTCTCTTTTGTATGGCGATGGCTGTAGCCTGCTCTGGATTCCATAACAGTGGAATTTTAGTCAACCCACAGGACATAGCTCCCAAACATGCGGGATCTGTGTTTGGTAAGGATGGCGTTATATATATTTAATTTGTATTATTTTATGTCTTTTCCTAATGATTATGTGCTATATATACATTTGTATTTAAAACTTGACCTTGTCTAAAATCAAGATCACTGTATACCTAAGTAGGGACATTTGTTTTATAAACAATATTATAAATAGTTAATAATTCTCTATGATTGAGTCAGAGGTTTGAACCCCATCTGAATCACCAAAGACTTGTAGAAATGGTACTAACAGCTTCCTCACTATGAGGTTAGTGTTAGGACTGGTCAGCCTGGTGTCAGGATAAAATGTCTGTGTTGGACATTATGCAACATGTTTGTGGCATTATACCCATGTGCTAGACATCACCATAAAATGCCAGACTGCATGCACCGCAGTGATTTGACTGAAAAAGTGTTAAATCTATGTTAAAATACGAATCATTCACACATACACTCTATGATTGTGGATTAAATATTGTATCATTATTGAACTAAACAAGTCTGACTTTGAGTTGAAAGTATCAATTTGGGCCTGAGAATATTCTAAAATGTAAAATTCCATTTAGTGACCATTGCAACCTAGGTCAAGTATATGGCTATATAATCTTGTTTGTTTATAAATTACTCAATTTGGCTTTGACATCTTGAAGCATAATCAGTGTTGTGTTCAGTTTTTCATTTGGGTAAATTTTTTATTCAAATTATTATTCACTGGAAACACAAAGTGTGCATCAGTGATAACATGTTTAGGATACTTTGGATTTAATTCACAATACTGTAAATTCATTTTAAATTCTCACTTTGTATTCTGGTGAAATGAACTTTTTGTGTGAATGTTTCAAAACATGTTGGTTTTTAACTCTTTTCTCATAATTAGTTTAAGACCATAAAGTTATAATTTATTATAAAAGATATGATGAAATCACAGTATCCATAATTTTCTGTTATGTTTTGACTGGCGTCCAATCAATGAAAATCTGCTGTCTGATCAAGTCAGTTGAATAGGCGACTTTGATTTTTTTAAGACCTTTGTATTTGATAATGAACAAAATCATTCTTGACTACCAATTTTGTTTCACAAGTATATATTAATTGTAGATAACATTGAAATTTATTCCTAAGATTTTCCAAGATTAACTTTTGATGAGAAATTAAATGGTAATAGATTTGGATGTTTTTAAAGACCAGATGATGGGTAAGACTTGAATAAATGAGTTTATGATTGCTATATAATACTTAATCTGTAGGAAACTTGGAGAGTATTGAAAACCAGGTGGCTGCTATATACAGGTAGTCACCATTTTGTGTGTTTCTGATCATTTTGAGCAGGAACTCTTTTATTGTTGCCAATCATGTTAAACAGGAACATTTTGGTGTTGGCGATCATTTTGAGCTGGTGGGTGGGATACATAACATGTAGGAAAATTGGAGGATGCAGAAAACTTCTTGCTGTGAACAGGTGGTTGCTATATGCTGGTGATAATTTTATCAGGTTTGAATATAGATTGATTTTGAAACCATCTTACATCAATCTTCCAGCTAGGCAGGTACATATCGATGTCTGGTAGTACTCAGCATTATGAGGTTAGTGTTAGGACTGGTTGGCCTGGTGTCAGGATAAAGTGATTGGGTGGGACTTCATGATATATGTCTATGTCATGATGCCTCAGTGCTAGACATCTTTATAAACTGCCACACTGCTGACATTGTAGTGATGTAACTAAATTGTTTTGAAAGCTATGTTAAAAGTCATAAAACACACACATTCTCTGTGTGACTTTTACTCTAATAAACTGCATAGACCCAGATCTGCCAGTGTGCCATGTAGTGGTAGATCTGGATCATTGCAGATTGTATTTTGATCGGACTTGAGAAAGTATATATTTTATGTTTATAATGTGTGGATCTCAACAGTTTTTGTGTTATTACCCAGGCTATAAGCCAGTTGCAAATCACAATTTGTCTTTTCATGCATAATAAATGTACACACTCAAGTAGGTAATCATGTAAAAAATTTCAGACATGTTAATCTCATTATTTAAGAGTTAATTGAAATTCTTTTGGTGTATAATGTTAAACAAGCATCTTTTTCTAGTGCCTAGGGTATTGATGCATTTTGGAGTCAGAGATGTGTTCATTAGATTAATAGTTTTGAATATATTTATTTTAATTTCAGGCATAATGAACATGGCAGGTGCAATACCTGGTGAGTAATAATTTTATTTCAAAATTTAAGTTCTCAGTTCTCTTCAACATTAGGAACTAAACTCTGCTGCCTCCTGAAAAATGCCCTTTCAAGCAGACCAAATCCTGTTTCTCTATGCATCATTGAGATGAATGTCTTTAGCTACTGCCCATTACCTCACCTTGCCTGCGCCAGGTGGTGCCATCTTTAAACTTTCATTCTAGCACAAGCAACTTTATACTCAAGGCCTTCCAACATTCCTGTGATGTAGTTAATGATTCTGGCTCAGATTTTGCTTGTTTTATATCTATCTCTTGCCACAGTATATAAATGTGACCTTTGATCGTGACCTTATGGCAACCCAAAAAGCACAAGTCATTTGAATGTCTGAGCCTTGCCTTTAGGCCTGTATATCAGGGCACAGGGTTTTTCTTACCAGATCTGATTAATCCATTTCGTCATATAGTAATGCTAGGTGTGGCCAGGTTTAAGCTTTGATTATTATTATTTTAATTTATTATTTTTGTGGATTGTACTGATAGATATGTTCAGGTCACCATACCTTTGGTATGTCCAAAGCGTGCATCCCTTTGAGACTGAAATGGGTTTAAAGACGAAAACAAAAAACTTTGTACATTTAATGATGCAAAATGTATTGAAAGTGTATATGTCTACTCTCTCACTCCTATAATGAATTATATGAGTATAGCAGTAAAATTTCCTGTACAAAGCAGTCAGTCCTACAGTTATTAACTTTAGTAATATTATATTTAACAAAGTATGGTTGTAGTAGTCAGAAACAACTGCAATTGGCTTTAGAAGTCAAATACAACTCTGATTGGTTTTAGTAGTTAGTTACTACTGTGGTTGGTTTTTATTGTCAGATACAGCTCTGATTGGTTTTAGTAGTTAGATACTACTGTGATTGTTTTTTATTGTCAGATACAGCTCTGAATGGTTTTAGTAGTTAGATACTACTGTGGTTGGTTTTTATTGTCAGATACAACTAATTGGTTTTTAGTAGTTAGATACAACTCTGATTGGTTTTAGTCGTCAGATACTACTGTGATTGATTTTAGTCGTCAGATACTACTGTGATTGGTTTTAGTAGTCAAACATTACTGCAATAAAAATGCCAATTGGCTTATAATCACATTAAAATTAGTTTTCTTTGTATTATGTAGCCATCAACATATTGGTCTACTGCCTGGGTCCAACTGTTGGCTCATGCCTCTTTTGTACATTAGTTTGGCTGCCAAACAGCTTGATGGGTAAAACTGGTGACCACTCACCCATCTTCCTCAGGTCCAGTACCACTTAGCTTCATTGCCAAGTTTACTGCAGATTCCTTTATTCCTAAGCATGCATAGTAGTTCCTCATTGCCACTCGTAATATATATTTTTCTAGTTCCATTTAGGTAACTTAATATGAGAATTATTTACAAATAATCTGTTACACAAACTACCTAAATTAATAAATACAGATGCATTCTACCTTTTTCATTCCAGAACGCTAATTGGTACATAATACAAGCACTCACAAACATTTGAATTCCAACAATGCATGAAAGACATAGATGTACTGTTGATAAAGCTTGAACTAGCTTTGTTCAGGTTAATTGCACAGGTGCACATATCTATATTTATGACTAATAGAATCATACATATCCCCCATTACCACATCACATAAATCATACATACTCAGTGCATTACACTAAAAACACCTTAGTAATCCTTGAGAATAAAACACCAGCATTTACCTACATTACAGTATTGCTTGGGGCCCCAATTAGCCAAGTGGATGCTTGTACTGACTGTTAAACTGGTGAGACATCCATCTGTGTCATTTGACAGATTCATCCAATGCACCAGGCAGACCATTTATTCATATTTGCATGGTACTGTGACACATACAGGGGTGACAGTAATTTCACTTTCTTGCCTTCTGGTATGTTTTACATGCACATGGAAGCAGAGCCTGACGAGGATTAATCCACACAGTCATTATGAGGATAAACTCAAAGAGTTAATGCACTCAGACCCAGTAATGGAGAAAAGTAATTTAATTTTAATGCTGCGAAAAGAAATGTATCTGGAGTTGCTGGTTTCTAAATGCCCCCTGCTCGGGTTAAAGCAAAATCTTCTTAACATCAAACAGCAAAATCGATTTCTAAAAGTATCCCAAAATATAAGTATAAGTATCCTAACATATTTAACACAACTATGTTGTATTTACTCCATTCCAGGTTTTGTTGGTGTTTACCTAGCTGGTCATATTTTAGAAGTCACAAAGAAATGGGATGCAGTATTTAACTGGACAGCCATAGTTGGTGTTGTAGGTTGGGTGGTCTACACTGCATTTGGAACTGGAGAACAGATTATATGAGAATCTTCTTTAGGATTTAAATTCATCTTGATTGTGTGATCTGTTAATAGTATATTTGGAGTGTACATGGTGTCGGAGGAGTGTTGGAAGCATGTAGGGCTTAGTGTACAAATTCTTTTTGGAAGAAGGGGCATTTCTCAGCTGATATCATATGTGGAGTATAAAGGGTGTGGCAAATGTGCAAGACTGTTTGTACAAACACTTTCTTGACAAAGGGATGTTATACTGCTAATGGTGGGGTGTAAATACTGTGGGAAGAGTATAAGATTTCTTGTACAAGTGTTATTGTGAAGAAGGGACATTAAAAATATTAAAATGTTGATGTGCAACAGGAGTGATTGCAAATCATGAATATTAAGCATTACTTAAGTTTCATGAATACAAGACAAAAGGAATCGAGCTGACATATTCTAAGCTGCATCAGACATTTTTAAAAAAATAAATATATTGGTAAAATTTTTATTGAAATGTAAATGTTTTTTGAATTTCATTTACTGAAGTTTGTCATTTAAGTACATAGATAATTATGGCAGCCATTAATGATAAATTTGTTATTATTAATTTATATCAAAGTAATGTTACCATGCTTGCAGCTTTTAAGTGTATGAATCTTTTTTCATTAATTTATGAGCTAGTAGGTGTTTATAGAAGACATTTTGCATTTTCTTGACCAAATCTCCTCATCTGATCATTCAATATTTGAAACCAGTGTAAAATTTTAAAAATAACTAATGTTTTTTGCTTATTTTCTGAAATCCTCCCCTGATTTTGTGATGAAATTTGAGCATATCAAAACTGGAATCCTGTAACACACCACATAACTTTAATTTGTTTTCTGTATGCCATAAGTCAAGTTCATGCACTGAGATTGTCTGTGATACTAGGAATTTACACATGTAAAGAATTAATTTTTAATTAGCTTGTAGATATTATAGGTATTCAGATCTTGGGTCATCTTAAAAAGTTTGCACCTGGTGTCTATTCAAGAAGGATAATTGTAAGGGTTAAATCCTCCATTCATTTGAAGATAGTGCAGGAATTATCTCAATATATCTTATTTGGACAAGTATATTTTTGGAAACCCATCTTTTGATAAAATAGCTTTTTTTATCATACCTTATAATTTTTGGACATCACTTTAAAAGACTTATTTTTGGGGCACAATTAGTCTTCATTGATATGATAAGCTGGACAGACCAATGTCATTAGTTTTTATCAGAAATCATCTTGAAATGTGCTTCTTGGATGATTGCTTCACAATTCATCAAGTTACTGACCCTGATTGTATAATAGTTACATATCTGTTTATAAAAAAATATAAGTTATAAAATGTATTACAAGTATCATCCTTTCTGATGAGTGTTGTTACTTCCCACAATCAAATGTTCTCCATTGATGTGGTCCACTTTTTTCGTTGAGCAAAAGTTTTGATATTGGCAAATAAAGAAAACTCCAACCGTTTAACCCAACTAAATCAATGTCAGATTGTTAAAGGATTTTATTCACAACAGAGTTGTTGCAGTATCAGGTGCTAAACCTTTGTTAGTGTAAAGAGCTGTAGGAAGTTTAGGTTTTGGCATTGAATCACTTTAAAAAATCAAGGAAAGAGATTATTTGGAGGTAAAATCATGATCAGTGAAACTGAAATCCAGAAATCCTTATTTATGTCATGTCATATCTATTTCAATGAAAACATAATATAACCATTGAAATCGAATTTGTTTCTCATATTTACCCCCATCAAATATCACTCTTGCTTTTTTTAAAAACAATATGTTCTGATGTCAAATAACTTCTGTTTTGTCTTGTACATAGCAGCTAGCTGAATTATAATTTTCCATGTGTTTGACTTGGATCTTGCTTTGATAGTCATCTTGCATGTAGATGACATATCAGATGAAGACCAAGAAGTGTATCAATGCTAAAGTTGAATTGAACAACTAAGATGAATTAGTCTGATATATTTCTGGATGTAGTAAGTTGTTCTTGATTAGAGTTACTCTTTATTGCGGGTTTTATTAGATGGATAGAGCAGCAAAGAGGGTGGACAGACCGAAACTATTTCAAGCAAACTAAAACTATTTCAAGCAAACTGAAACCAATTTAGGCAGACAGAAAAAAAGAGAAATGGTTTCAGTTTCTCATGCTACAGACTCGGCGCTGTGGAGACGAATTGTTATGGTAAAACTCTTTACGATTTCAACCGAATGTTTTATAAAGTCCGATACGATATCTTGATCTAGAATCATGCACATTTATCGTTACAAATCCATGTGGAATTGACTGAGCTTGACTAAAGAAATTTCTAAAGTGATTATAATCCATATCACTGCCGCACCAAGTTTGCCAAATATTTCGAAGCGCATGTGTGTCAACTCTGTTGAATACAGCAAGAATATTGCAGTTATCTCTGATCACTTTTGGTATTTGAGTGTTTCGTGGAGTTACATATATCACATCAGTATTTTTATGCCTACCTCTGGAAAATATCCTAGCAGGATTCTTTTGATTGTCTAACATGACATCATCATATACGACTAAATTGTTAATACTTCCATTAATATCATCAATGCTCGGTGCTTCCTCGATATCGGTTATAAACTCAATAATATCCTCATCGATTTCCGATTTTGCTTTCTCGTTAAAATCCTTTAACACCTCATAACATCGCTGATCATCTACGCTCGGGGCTACCAAATATAGTTTATCCCATTTCATCCATCTTGTTATCAAATTAAGTAACAACTGCGTCTCGCCACTTCCAGATGGTCCAATTATAATCATGCGAATAGAATTTGGTAGCGCTGCATGATGCTTAACTGGTTCTTGTTTTTTTGTCGCTGAAAAATCAATTACATTCATGTTATTATAAATAAATTATGGATCTATATTGTGTGAAATGTAAGAAGCATACTAGCACAAACGACTTGACGATTACAACTAAAAATAACAGATCAGCACTTGCTGGTAAGTGTGTACAATGTGGTATAAAAAAATTTAGATTTGTTTCGATGAAATCTGCAGATGATTTTTAAAAAAAATGAGGAGGTGATATTGCAGCCAAATTAGTAAACTCCCAGGAACACCATGGGCAAAATATCCAGGAGAAAAACACCTTCCAGGATATAGTTATCGTGGACCCGGGACCAGACTCTATAACCAACTCGATGATCAAATCCAACCCCGACCCGGTGAGTATCCAATAAACGCTATTGATAAGGCGTGTCATGCTCATGATGTTGCTTATAAAAGCAGTAATCTGCAAAACAGACATATCGCAGATGTAAAATTAATTCATGCATTGAATTCTATCACTGATAAATCCTTCAAAGAAAAATTGGCTTCATGGTTGATAAAATCGGCGATGAAAAGTAAATTAATGCTGGGTGCGGGTAATTAATAACATCATGGAATCTATTTATTATTCTCCAAGAGGATACTGGAGGGGTAAATCAGCAATCGGTAAACTCGCTAGCGCTGCAAAGGTGAAATATATCACTGCAGCGGATTGGTTATCCAAACAGGCGATATGGCAAATTTACCTACCACCGCCTAAACAAATTAACTACTCGTATTTTGATGTCAGCGTCCCTAATGAGGTTCATCAGGCTGATATATTATTTCTGCCGCATGATGGTTTTTACAAGTATGCGCCAACCGTAGTTGATGTTGCGAGTTGATAGAAACAAGCAGAACCGCTAAAGACAAAATCTTCAACTGAATTGGCTTCTGTGTTAGAAAGGATTTATCGACGAGGTCCTCTGCATTGGCCAAATCTATTACAAGCTGATCCTGGCAAGGAATTTCAGGGTGCAATGTTACCAAGAATGAAGCAGCATAATGTCACCATCAGACGAGGACATAATGCACTACATCGCGATCAGGCAATTGTTGATCGATTTAATCGCACACTTGCTGAGCGGTTATTTGGATTTCAATACACAAAGGAATTTATTCAGGATAAACGATCTCGTGAATGGGTCAAGAGATTACCAGGCATAATTATCGCGCTGAATAATGAGATTACTCGAACAATCAACATGAAACCTAACAATGAGATTTTAAAAAAGTATATACCCGTAAAACTGCAAAGTGATGTTATAAAAAAATCCAATACTTGGCAATGTTACTGTTAGGTATTTATATGAACCAGGAGAGCTTGAAGGTGGCAAAAAAAGAGCTACTGATCCTATTTGGAGTGTTACTGCACATAAAATATCTAGTATAACGAGATCTACTGGTAGACGCCAGTCTATAGGTTGGATTCAACTGCTCCTCAGCGAGGATTTACTCGTGAACAACTACAAGTGATACCCGAGGATACTCAGTTACCGCCGCATGGTCTTAACTAGCACCTATGCTCTCCCACCAACAACAACACATTATACAGTTGCAACTCGCGCAGTGATATTCTGTTGTTGTTTTAGTGTGATTATAAATTTGGCATCAATGTAAAATTTTCTGTTACTTTTTTTATCCTGCTGTTTATAACCAGAGAGTTAGTTTCTGATTATATCATCGCTGACAATATCACTTATTTTAGTGTCGTTATAGTCTAAAACAACTCTTCGAAGTTGATTTATACTTAGTACTTTGGACACCTCAAGATAAACTAAATTCGACCACTAGATGTGATTATCTATGATCCAAACAATCGTATCGGATATAGTCAATCCCTGCGAAGAATGTATCGATGCTGCGTATCCTAACTTCCATGGGGATTTATCAGTGTGCAATGCATCTTCGACAACACTGATATCAACCAACTCAATATCATTCAACATGAGAATCTGCTTTTCACTTTGTCCAGGAATATCAACTTCGATATTTTGTCTTCGTGTATCCTTGGGTCTATAACACAGGGGCACTGGAAGTGTTGCAAATTTTTCTTTATGGGCGTTAAATAACTTCATCTGAAGTGTGTCTCTGACTATCTTTCTACTTGCCACTATCAAATCGTTTGGTCTCCACGCTTCCCAGAAATGATTTAGTGGGGTTTCCGAAATTATTTCATGTGCTATTTCACACTGGATTCTATCTGGTTGTAATCTGATTAGGTTCTTGAACTCGCGTAATTGTTCATCAAGTGCTCTATGATCAGTACTAATTTCTTCATAATAGTCTACAAAATTCTTAAGCCAATCATGTGGAGACAAACCGACAAATGGTGGTGGATGACCATGATCGCCACACATTATCACTTTTGTATTCGCTTGCAAAAAACAATCTAGAAACCTTTGTAATACATCTAACGACACTGTGCATATCTCATCCCAAATAATTATTTCAGGAATATATTTTTCGCCCATTTGATCAGGAGTCCATTTGTCACCTTTCCATCGAAAGAAACTATGATAAGTGCAAGTATTAATTCCTTGTTGTTTCATCTCTCTTGCAAGTCGGTGTGTTGATGTTAGCACAATCATGTTTGATTTCCCTCGAAATAATTCAATCGCATGAGTCATCTTCTCTGACCCACCACAGCCGTTTAAATAACTGGTTTTATATCTACATATTGGATCGGAACACGACGGTGCATTAGATAGTTCTGATATCTGATTATTTTTTCAAGTAATTGTTTTCAATCGTAACATCTGCTGATTTACAATAAGCACGCAGTATTTCCATTTTAATTCTCCATGATCCCCAACTCTCATCTCAATTAGTGAATTCAGCTACTGCTTCGCTATATTATACATCTATATAAAATGAATCAGCGGCTACTCTAACCGCAGATTCAGGAAATCTATCATCGAAAGTAAATTAATAGCATAAGCCAGCATAGACGCCTTTAAGTTAGTATATTGAGGATTTTCTGTCTTTATAAGTAACAATTGTACCTAATTTGGTTCCATCGGATAAGAAAGCGTATTTACAATTTACATATATACCCCTAGATGTTACATCTGCGATTATAAAATCATATTCAGCATCATCTATAATCAACCGCGAAGAATGTCGTTTATGGTTGTATTTTCCACCTTGTGTGAACTTACCAATGATTCTTCTACTGAAATCTTTTGCGAGTTTATTTCTAACTTCAAAGATTTCCTTGGACCATTTCACGATATATTCTTCGTCGAGATCGGGGAATTGTTTTTTGTTTCACTGATTATATTATCTAAACTATTGGTTTGTGATAACCAGACTTAAGTCAGCGCTCGATATGATATAATTGCTTCACTGACAATCAGTGATATCAGCATTTAAGAATCAATCATATACCATAATAACACTATTGACATCCAGTGTTTTTCAGAGATGTGTCTACCAAACCAAACATAACAGCATGGATGAAGTCCTTTAGCCAATTGAAATGATATCACATGAGCGAATCCGGTGAGATCAAAATCAGGCATGGTCCATTAATCGCAGCACGAGTCATCTTATGTGTGGGATGTCCAAATCTTTTGAAGTACTCAGAGCACTCTCCGTACCCAAGAAAACTCCCTGGATAACATGCAATCATATCAACCGAAATAATACTTTCAGGGTCGTATTTTGTATTCCATAATCCACTATGGCCATAATCAACACAACTATCTTGGATATCTGAGAGAAATTCTGCACGTGTTGGTTTCTGTAGATTTCTCTTTCTCGTGAAATGAGCTGCAACTGACGGTATTATTAAACAGTTTGTCAGTAATTGTTTGTCATGTTCCGTTGAAAAACCATTAGCTAGTTTTTTCATCTCGTTGTGGAGGGCTTCAGTATGGTAATGTTCGCCACTGGGTTTTACAAATTGATCAAATTTACCCTCTTCGTCTTCAAAACTCAGAAATAACCACACTGACACAGGATCGTTTTTACTCAACTCGTAAATAAAATCAAATAAATTTCCCCCAGAGTGTTCTCCGGAGAACTCCACGGGTAGATATTTTATTGTTCTATCCCGCGGAAATATTGTTACTGCGGATGTCCAAGCGTGTGCATTATGGTCAATAATTTTGATTGGAGATTCCTCTTGAGTTATATTTTGAGTCATATAATATCTCGCCTGTCACCGTCTCGACGGATATAGGGAATTTTAGTATCCGCTCTAACGCGGCCACATTTTGAATTGTTGCTCCGCTCTCCTTCACTGTTAATCCCCATTCATTTCTTTTTTTGCGTCTTAGATCTGTCAATTTGTTTTCACGCAACGCATTTGTGAAGTGCTCTATTATTTGTTCTGCTGCACAATTCAACGACAAATATTTCATTGGTTTTGGTTTTTCAATACTCGGTTTATCATTTAGTGGGTAGATTCCATAAACAACCGTGGTTACAGGATAGGATCTCACGTAATACGGTTTGTCAATTCCAGTCAGAATTCTGGTTTGGAATCCTGACTCACAGTGATAGTTCTTTTATTTTTCAAATTTGGTTCAGTTTTATCGCGTATAATCCAATTCCCCATTTCTGAGCGGATAATGAATTTCACTCTAAAAAAATACCTTTTCTGGTCAAGATGTGAGATTATCACTGCTGCTCTTTCGTCGTTCATGGTAGCATCAACACTACCATCAATTCAAAATG
This sequence comes from Unio delphinus, assembly GCA_029339505.1. Lineage (NCBI taxonomy): Eukaryota > Metazoa > Mollusca > Bivalvia > Unionida > Unionidae > Unio > Unio delphinus. Next base: position 149,074 of record JAQISU010000049.1, on the reverse strand, counting down.
TCAACCAACAGTGAGATGCTCTATCGCGCTTGAATTTATTAAAACCATCACTGATTTTACCCAACATGCTTCTATCACTTATTAGACTCTTTGGTACATCAGTGGAGACTCGATCGAGATTGAATTCAACATCTCCCGAACTCCTCCATATTATAATTAAAACAAGTATTTAAATGAAGAATTTATTATATAATGAATCATTGCAAATGGCTTATGATAGGATCAGTAACCGCATGTAACAAATCGTGCAGAAATGAATTCTGCGGATATCATTTGCAAAGCGTACGTCGTGGAAGTTTTGGGCCCTTACCTTGCATACGATGTGGGGTAGGTGTGCTTGGTAAGTCGCAGTTGTATCTGAATTGTGGTGGTAAGCGATAAATAGAGCTAAAGAGCTGTTATGATAAACGAATCAAGGATTCCGTCAATGACTCTGACTCTTGTCAAGGATAAAATCATAAGAACACCTCAAGACTATACTGAAAGATTTTCAAGTATCATTAAACCAAATAATGAATTAGACAAATAGTATTTAGTACACAAACGAACCAATGATTTAAACCACATCCCGTGATTACCAATTATGAAGCATCTCGTGACAGTATTGTCAGAAACCGCAGACTGAAGAACCCAGTTAGTGTTGTGAATAATTATGGATATCTTAATATTTGGCGCTGGAAAGAAAAAAATATCTTGATCACAGATTCGTCTACGAGGTATTTAATGGATTGATCTAGGATGGTTTTGTTATTGATCACATAAATGGCATAAAAACTGATAGTTCTTTAGATAATTTACGAGCTATCACACAAAGTCAGAATACCAAATGGGGAAGGACTGGGAAACACTCGAAAAATGCGAAACCCATAAAATCATTTAATACAGAAAATAACGAGGAAAGAGTATTTAAATAAATGACTGAAGCTGGAAAGGATTTTGATATTTTTAGACCCTCAGTACGGAGAGTAGCAGAGAGTAATCACCAGATCAGGGATTTCCAAAAGAACCGGACATAGAATTCAATTTACATATGTCTGAATTTTGTTTTGTACTCTATTATAATACCAAGGGGAGTAACTCGTGTGGGCTTGTGTGTGTAATTTTGAAACAGATATGAGTTGCGGATCTCAGTGGGATTTTTCGATGACTGAATGGCTTTTTTGTTGTTGTGGTTTAACTGCCAGGGATCTCAATGGAAATAATTAGGTATTTGATTCGTTTTCTCACAAAACAAATAGGTGGTATTACAACAATTGAATTCTTTTTTTAATGTTTTTTTCAAGTATTCAGTTTTCTTTAAATGCTGTCAATAATCATAATTAAGTACACGAAAGAATAAAAATCGCACACCTCTGTCATTGGTTTTCATGTAGTAGTTAGCTTATATACCATGGTGTCTCCTATAGTATTGGGGCTTTAAGCCATTCGAAACTCTAACTGAAAGAACCATATATCACACATCGTTACACTCGGTGTGAATGTCTTGAATTCAAACCTGGTTGATTTTGTTGGGTTTATGATTGGTTTCAGTTTGAATGTAGAATCGCCCCGTCATACCATCATACCATTGTCATCCTATAATCCATTGTTATATTTCATGTATCATTCATTGTAAATACCATAGCCATGTCATTGTATATATGTGTGCCTTTCAAACTCGCCATAACACTCGAATTGGGGGTTGAAAAAGGCTGTGATCAAATATGTATATATGTGTGCCTTACAAACTCACCATAACACTGGAATTGGGGGTTGAAAAAGGCTGTGATCAAATATGTATATATGTGTGCCTTACAAACTCGCCATAACACTCGAATTGGGGGTTGAAAAAGGCTGTGCTGTCCTATATATAAAATATGTATATATGTAAATATGACGTCCATTCACGAAATATACCTTCTTGGAGTTCTAATCCGCTATTTGGCGAGTTAGATCTTCTCTCGGAGACTATGTTTCGTGGTTCCTCTGGGCCCGATCAGATGTGAATAACGTCTGAGGGGTTCCAAATGGGGATGTATTGTCTTATATATGTAATCTCTGGGTCCCTCCGATGTGAATAATACCTGAAGGGTTCCAAATGGGGTTTTTCATATATATCTCTAGGCGCAATAAGATGTGAATACACCTTAATGGGAACGGAGTTCATACAAAAAACTGGTCAAAATTGACCCCAAATTTTTATCATTTGAAACTAAAATATTAGAAATATAATATATTATATAAATGAATTCTGAAAATATCAATGAGATTATAACCGAAATTTTAAATTTGAAAAATCAAGGAATTCAATTGTCAGATAAATTAAATTGTAATCAGATTTTTTTCTGATTTTCAAGATATTAAAGATAATGCTCGAAGTAATAAATACGTGCTGCCAAAATCGTACTCTTTTATAAAGCGAATTCAACGCGCGATTTATGACTCATTCACATATGAAAATGAAAAAAACATATTCGTCCCGTTATTCACAGTTGTCGAAAAAATAAGAAAAGAATTGGGGCAGCAATATGAAAGATCGATTATCCGACAAACTGAGAATTCTCCTTTGATCGCCTCCATGGATTGACGTGTATAATACCCATACCTGTTTGTAAGTTTATAATAGACAGGTATGCGCTTACTCACATAAAACGAATTTGTATAGACGTTTTTTTGCACGGTAATTTAATCAATGGTGACTTTATCAATGGTTTGTCACTATGCGGAAGTAATGTAGTGAATTGGGGTGGGTGAAGCAATCTACGGATTTTTCACTTACAATTTAGATCGTACATTATATTTATAATGGGTGAAGCACTGACAACTAAATTAGCACGACGATTTGCATAGATTAAGAAATTTATTCCAGTTCGTAATTCCGTTCGAAATATGCTCCAAACGAGACAGGATCTTCAAACCTACTTTACGACAGGCACGGAACAATTATTTAAACCCATTACTACAGCAACTAAAGATACTGTACCAATACTTGAAAAAATAGCAAAGGAAACGGAAAAAACATAAATGATGTTAACAAAACACCTCCTGATCCAAAAAAAAAAACAATGAAGAAGCAGTAGAGAAATTACGTGCGAGATTTAATGAGGAGGGGTTAGCATCAATTGATAAGACTGATAAAGCGGAAATTCCTGCGCTTGTTGTGAAACATTGGGCTGATTTGCTTTACAAAATCAAAACTAACACAAGTCGAATTGATCAAGGCAATACATCATACACTGGATATCTCAATGCGGTGGGTACAGTGAATGATCAATATGAAGAACTGAAACCGCAAAGATTGCAAAGAAAAAGACAACAGCCTTCAAAGAAAATATCTTTCTCACCTCAACGACAACTACCACCTGACGATGATAATAAGGAATCATTATATATGCCATCTGATCAAGATTAGTCCGATGATAATTTTTTTTAGAAATTTACAAGATGATGATACACAGGGTGCAACTGGTTATAGTAGTAATAGTGGGGAGGGTTTTTCTCAGAGTGTAACCCAAAACAGAGTTTTAGGTAGTGGTTTAGTTCGTTGTCCTAATAGTACTCTCGGGGATATATCACTATTAGAAATTCTCGTAGGAGGGAAACGAGCCGGAAATAACACACCGGAAGTAATTAACGAGGCAGCTGATATCTGCAGACGACTATTTGAGAGTGGTGTCATGGATATTGATGTATACCGAGAGTTTATTGATGCGTTAGCCGAAAATCCTACGGATTTTTACGGTTACTATAGTGATTAATTTGATGACTTCGTCGCTGATGACTTTGTCATTGATGATGAATCACCACATTAAATAAATAGCATTTAAATAAGATGATCATACACTACAACCACAGCAAACCAACTATATTGTCTATGTAGTAAACTCACGATTGCCTATTTATAGAGCGTACTATGGAGATGGCCTCGGTAATACCATTGCAGGGTTATTTGCAAGAATGGCTCCAAAAATAGCACCAATCGCAAAACAATTCTCAATGAAAGCTATTGATGTTATTCGTGATAAGGGTATTAGCGCTGTTGGTGATGTTGCCGGGAGGGCATTTTCCGCGGCCAAAGAAAAACTAGTAGCGTTAGTTCGGCGGCGAAGGAAACCACCGGTGATAATTGACTTTGGCATTGGGGCCACTACCATCTACGGAAATTATGCCTGCAAGTATTAGTAAAATAATAAACAATGCCGTGGAGCAGAATATAGCATCACGGATAAATGATGGATATGACACCCAGGGCAATATTACTGCAAATATGATAGCGGGAAGTGGTTTTAAATCGCGAGCGAGATCACGATTTAGATCAAGAAATATATAACAATATTTTCAATCGTCCCCTGACAGCGTTTGATTTAGATGCCCCAGTGCGTAAAGATGATTCTCTACTTAATTATCAGTATTTTTCCTATCATGCAGTTCAACCGGATCTTCAATCAAAAATCGAACTTCAAGTCCATGATACTAGCAAATGCTTTCTACCTGCTAAAGCGTTTATCGAAATAGAAGGAGAACTCGTAACAAATGTTGTTGGTAATACACCATATGCAGATGATGAAAATATCCGAGTTGGTTTTGTCAATAATGGTTTCATGGCGCTATTTGAGAGTGCTAGATACATGATTGATGGAAGAGAAATCGAGTCTATAGAGCGTGAGGTTGATTTTGCCACAACAATAGTGGGGATAGCAAGATACTCTGATGATTATACAAGATCGGCTGGTCCATCTATGATGTTCTCTAAGGATCTCACTGATCACCCTGAACACATCCCGTATACTAAATTGCTGACACCACTAGCTACTGCAGTTAATCCACAAGCAGCTGGTTCTCTTGTACACGAAGCAGTACCAGTTTCTCCCTTTGATATTATAAAAAGCGTTAATCCCAATTACAACTTAGGGTTTGCAACACGCGTATCAGTGTTGCAAGGACAGCGTCGACAATTTTCATGCGCGATTCCACTACATCATATTTTTGGATTTTGCAGAAATGTTAGAAACATTATCTATGAAGAGATGCATACAGTAGCATTCGTGAGAAAGGGTAGTGATAATGATGCAATATGGCGTAGTGCTGGTGCTGCTGAGGGTAAAGTCATTTTATTAAAGCTATCATTGTGAATGCCAGTAATGACTCCATAAATCAACGTGGAAGAAAAATTACTATCATTTATGAGTACAGGCGGCAAATCATTGCTAAGTTGGCTAACAGTGACCAAAGATACCATAGATTCTAATATTGATGGCACACTTACATGGCACCTGGCATCAAAACAAGGTGTTTCAGCTCCGCGTCATATATTTATTGCGGTCAGGATAAGGCGCGATTGGGTTCACGATTACGCAGCCATATGATATTTGATCAAATTGGGTGTAATTAAGTTTCGTTGAAGATAAACGGTCAACAGGAACCATCCGAGGATATGCAACTTGATTACGGAACCAACCAAATAGCACGCGTGTATCATCGTTTATTGTCATTTATGGGACGCGATAATAATATGGATACTGGTCTGCAAATATCACAATTTGATTTTAGAAAACGATACCCCATCTATTACTTCACGCTGGAACATCTTGACTTAACAAGACAATCCGTAGTTGACATACACTTCAGAGCTCAGTGGAAACGGCCTGAGACTAGGAACAGTTTACTAACAACAATAGTTCCCATGTCAAATTTTGATTTACTCGACGCTGCTAAAAAAACTAGCGATAAAAACTTTAGAGGTGTCTTTATGAAAGATCAATTACCACAACAACCAAACAGCGTTGAAACCGGTATCATTAATCTCGATAACAGCACCGGACCTGGAACTCACTGGGTTGCATACGCGATTGATCCGCGTGTAATTGTTTATTTTGATTCATATGTGTTAGCGGCGCCTAAAGAATTATCTGCAACCGGTGATGTAAAAAAAATAATCGAAGATGAAATAGCTGAGTTGCTAAATCTCGCAAGTGTTGATCCGAATGAAATAGTTGTATTTCAAGGTCGTCAGGGTAAATTGAAAACGAGTAATGTTTCCCTTGATGATATTTTAGTTAAACAACGCGACGCAGTAGAAGGTGCTATCGCGTTGTTTTCTGATCAGGGTAAACTTAAACCGGGTGTACTTATTTCAACTATTGTGGATTGAATTAACAATTTAAAACCATTAAAAAAACTACGCGATGAATACTACGACCATATAACTAAATTCGATCAGTTTTCTGAATTACAAAGAAATTGACAATATTGACAAACCTATATTAGATTTCCTTGGAGATCCACCGGTGGCCACACCGAAACTCCCGGAGATAAAAAAAACCCTCCATGGATAATTTGTCAAAGTTGCGATCCGAGTATGATACTCATATCGAACAATTTACTATGTTACATAAAGTCTTTAAAAAACCGATGATGCCGTCGATAATTTTTTGGGGAAAAATGCTAAACCCGTAGAAATCAAAACAGATTTAACTGGTATTATCACGAAACTCGATGAAATAACAGCGATTACTCGCCGAATAGAAGTTGTTCGCGAAGATATTAAAACGACCAACGATGTCATCAAGGATGATCTACCGAGGATGATAGAAAAACTTGAAAAAAATCTAAAAAAATATTCACGAACAAAAAAATATAAATAACGTGTACGTGATTCAATACGGATCATTTACGTGGACACCACCCACTAACATATTAAATATCAACGCGGCCGTCAAAGGTATTTATCGATTAACATTAGTGTCGCCGACTCAATTTAATATTTCATCAACTAGTTCATCTGGGGTCAACAATATGATATCAACGGTCATCGACAATATATAAGATTAGATCATCACCTTTCGGTGGTCAACAACCGTATTCCCTGGTGTTTGCAAGTAAGAATAAACCCAATGGTACTCCAGACTGGAACGTTGTTTCATTACCATCTGGGTCCTACCAAATCGAACAGATCAATAATGAATTACAACGCAAAATAAAATTAATTACTGAAAAGAATCAAAAATCGCTATAACAGTTCATGAGCCGACGTTATCATCTGCCATTGAGATAAACTCGCCTACGTATGTCGTAGATATCTATCAGAGTTCAATCAGAACTATATTAGGATGGCCTGAAAAAGCACCTCCACCAGAACCACAAAAATCGGATTATGTTGCGGCTAAACAATCATACCATGAAATTACCACATCATATAAAGAACATCTCCACGATATAAAAAGTCATCACTGCCGGGTAGTTATTTTAATTTTATTGATCAGGACTCCGCCTTTTGGAGATTTAAGGTTGGACAGACTCCAGAGTCAATTACATATATAAATATATATCATAACAGAATTATTGAATACTTTAGAGAGATCAGTCAAGAACAGTCAACAACTACAACGACTACAACAGGCTTTCAATGAGTGTAATCGGAGTGAAATCATTACACGAATTGAAATATTAAATCAACTTGTATCCGGCATGGAATATATCAATCAGCGAGTAATTCAAGTAATAATTGATCATAGCGATAACAACTTTAATTACTCTAAACGAAATTTCCTAACTGTATACAATATAACAGAAGCCGATATACCGAATTTCAAGGTTCCTGGGTATAACGCAAACGAACTAAAAAATTCCTTTAATGATTTTATCAATGAAAAAGTTACTGCGATTTTCACCTTATGGAGACAACAACACAAGGGTTCAACTATCATCAAACACAATAATGACCCAGACGGAGGCGGGCGGCATATCGCTCCTCAAAATGTCAATATATCCTCGGTGATTGCACTGAATTTAGTATGTGATCTTATCTAAGGAAGTTATCAAATAAATCTCGAAAGATCAAATCAAGCCCAGTAGGTATATAGTATATATTGATTTGCACAAACAGCTACTCCAGGGTTTCTAATAATTGAAGATCCAACTAATCCAGTCTATGTGCGATCTCATAATGATTCGTTAACGAGAATTAATTTTAAACTCACTAACCAGTCCAATAATCTAATTGATTTACGAGGTGAGGTTTTACAAATTAGTCTGTTTGTGAAATCGTATTAAAGATTTTCAATTCGTCTCCGCAGCGCCATCGGCGCCGGGTTTGTAGCGTGACAAACCGAAACCATTTCTCTTTTTTTTTTTGTCTTCCTGAATTGGTTTCGGTTTGCTTGAAATAGTTTTGGTTTGCTTGAAATAGTTTCGGTCTGAACACCCTCTTTACTGCTGATAGACATTTGTTATGGAGGAGCAACTGAATGTAAATAATTATTTTAGCTCCAAAGAATACTTATCTTACAGAAAGGCAGTTGATTGCAATGACCAACGGATATTTTTTAGTATTGCAAATAGTAGTTTCAATTTTGGCCATGGGGACTTGAGGGTTTGCCAACAAGAACAAGCATGCACGTTCACAAACACATGCATGCACACATGTCACATACTCGCACACGGATGTTTTTTAACTTAAAGGTTGGCCGATTTGTAATTGTGCTTCATAATCTTGTGGATTGTTTTTTTATACATTGAAAATAAATCAAAATTGGGCATTTAATGACTCATTGGACTCATTCCCATGTACATAAATTGGGTTTATTACAGGTATAGATACAGTTTTCATTTCCTAGTTCAGACTTTTATTTATCTGTACAAGTTTCATTTCTTGGGTTCTAACATTTATATTTATCTGTTTTACTAAAGGTTAGGTATAATTTTCATTGCTTTAGTTCAGCTTTTTATATGATTGTGGATAGGAATGTCATTTTCTGTTTTGGAACTGTGAACAATATTTTTTAAATTTTTTTGAAAAGTAATTGGTAAATACGTTTGAAGTGATTAAATAATAAACATTGTACATAATTGGGTTATGGAACAGTTAGGATGAAACCTGTAACCTTACATCCTTTAATAGATCTTTAACACTGTAACACAGCATTTGAAATTATTCCAATAACAAGATCATTCAGAGACAGAATTTGTTTTTTTCATGTATGATATAAAATAATTATTTTTATGTTACAAAGTTTATCAAAAATATTGTTCCAAATAATTGTGTAGGGCTGCTCCATTTAAACATACATGGTACCCAGAAATAACAGTTTAATATAAACATATGGCAACATACTCATATTGCTCCAAAGATTTATGTAAAATGATACAAATCTCAATTGGGCTATTATTCCATATTTAAGGTGCCTTCCTTGGAGTCCCAAGTATATTTTACAGGAACAGCTCACACATGCAGTTCATTTATTCATTTGTTAGATGCCTTCTGTGAGGTAGATAAATATGAGTGTGTTTTGTTTCAAACATCATTGTTTCTAACTGTAGCTCTTATTATTCAAATTTTTAGAAAATTTATTAATATGTTCTGCCCACCAGAAAAGATAGTTGGCCGAAACAATAATGCATTTTGCAATACTTGATTACTTTGAACACTATATATGCCATTATTTTGTCATATCCTTATAGTTTCTTATTAAATGATATATGTCAGAGTGCTGTTTAATTATTAAACAAGCAATCAATAATTATGCCATTGATTCCAAAGATTTTAAATAAATATGATTCAGAGTTCATTTCTTTTTTGAAATCTTGTAGTAAATACTTAACATGCCCATATTTAATGATTCTCAGATAAAGCATATACACTTGCCTACAAAGGCATCTATTTAAATTTGCTAATGTTACTAGCATTATAAATGAAGGAGTCTGAAAATGGCGGTTCTTTATGTGTATATCTTTGTTTCCATCAAATAGTGGGGTGAGGGGAGGTAAGTCTGTGGGAGGGAAGTATTCTGGAGGCTTAAGAAATAATTCCTATCTTTAATATGATTAAGTATTTTTGGCGAAAAATAAAACATTAGACTTTCGATTTTGTGGGCACAGTGAAGGGACTAACATTGAGAATGATGCAGGTAACTTAGTCAGTTTATAACATTAAAGGAATATCCAAAATTTTGACGTGCAAGATACTCAACTTTAATTGTAAAAAATTGGATCATTCTAAAGCCTTCTTTTTATTTTTATGCCGCACTTTATTCACATGTATAAATCTTTTTATTTTCATTCCATGCTTTTCATATAAAAGTGGGATACTTTTAAATTCATTATTTTTATTCTGTTAATAACTAATATATAAAACTAATATTTTCTGAGTATAGGTGTAATATTAGGATCATTATTAATGAACTAAACATATTTATCTTGGTCTGAGTAAGGACATTGTGTTTACTATGTTCTTTACATTATAATTTTAGAAACAGACCTTCTAATAATGACTAAGATTGTATCTTGGACCAGAATGAAATTATCCATTAGATAATAGCTTTTATTAGATGTGATAATTGTGACCTGTGATTAGTAGAGGACTATATAATTTTGTTACTTGACACATTATTTATTTCTGCTATACGATCTTAAAGCAGAACAATTGTTGTGCCCAGTATTTAATTTGGGCTTTATTCGGATTATTTATTCACTGGAAATAAAAAGTGCTCATCAAAAATGATATTCTTGGAAAATTGAGTTTTTAATTTCTTCTTCAAATTTGTTAACCAATCATAGTACAGGAGAACTACTAGTACTACTTTGCTAATCCAACCCTCCATTTTACTACTTTTTGGCAGTTGGGCAGAGTGATCTCTCCATAGCTATAAGACATAAGACTTGGCTGCAAAGTGTAATAAAACATCGGTTACTATTTCCGTTTGTGCATGACAGCATGCTCTGTCGCAAGAGAGACCTCAGAAGACATTTTCAACTAGGAAGCATACCATTTTCAGTAAGAGGAGTCCTTTAACCTCAAAGGAAAGCATACTCCATCTCTATTTTCAACTTTTATCTCTACATTTTAATTGGTAACACTTTTTCATCTGCCTATTTTCATCACTAGCATGGGTGGCCAATACGTCTTCACAGGTTAGGTTTGGACTGCAATAATCGTATACGTGCAAGTTATTACACCTATCAGGGCTGTTATATCTGTATAAATGCTTCATTTCTGGTAGATACAGATGAGTGTTAATTAATAAGGCACTAATTAGCGCATTAGAACCATGCTTCCATGAGTTACTTGAATAGGCCATCTTTGAGCCTTTCTACGGGTAATATTATCTCTATTCTGTAATTAAAAATTATACATAGGACTGCTCCAGTGGCCTAGTGGTTAGAGTGTTCGCTCCGGATGAGGGAGGTTGTGGGTTTGATCCGAGCCAAGTCATACCAAAGACTTAAAAATATGTACTACCAGCTGCCTCAATTGGCGCTCAGCATTATGATGTTAGTGTTAGGACTGGTCAGCTGGTGTCAGGATAATGTGACTGGGTGGGACATCATGTTACATATCTGCGACACCCCAGTGCTAGGTATCACTATAAACTGCCACACTACAAACAATATAGCGATATGACATATTTTTTATTTAAAGCTACGTTAAAAATCCAAATCAAACACACGTGCGTGTGCACACACACATTATACATAGACTTGTATAATCTTTTTTGGTTTGTCTGCTAATTTATTTACTTGGACAGTGTTAGCATTTAGATTTAGTGCTTTAATGACTTGATCAGTCCAAGCTATCCTTGATCTTGTTGATAGGTAGTATTTTAATTAATTCATCTGCTATCGTATTTTCCATCATGTGGTTAGCTCTGTGCCCTATCAATATCAAAACAGGACAGGTGCATTCATATAGCTGTATATTTATTTTCGTTATATTCACCATATGCTTTGACTGCTCCAGCGGCTTAAGTGTTTAGAGTGTCCACCTCAGATGCAGAAGGTCATGGGATTTAAATCCCGGCCAATTTATATCAAAGACTTATAACAATGGTACTAGTAGCTGTTTTGCTAGGTACTCAGCATTAAGAGATTAGTGTTAGGACTGGTCAGCCTGTTGTCAGGATAATGTGACTGTGTCATGCGTCTATGGCATGATGTCCAATTTTTAATAGACCTCACTAACTTCCACACTGTCGACATTGTATGACTGAAATTTGTTTGAAAGCAATATTTAAAATCAAAATCACACACATTACTTAATAAACTGCCTGTTATCAGTTACTGAGTCAACTTTATTTTCTATCTCTGTACCAATAGTGATTACAAGCTGATAGGTGCAGGGCTCTACATTTATATTTTCGGCTCCTTATACCTACATGTTACTATGGACAAAGCACAGAATCATACAGCAAAGATGACATGGCATCAGTCTGCATGCTGACCTTATCTAAGTGCAAGATTATCTTGAAGACAGAGGAGATAATTTAGCTCTTCACCCTTCAGCCATGAATCGCCAGAAACTTTTGGCACCCGAGTCACTGCCTCCAGATTAAACGTTATTTGTGACACCTTAGTGTCCTATTGGCTTTGCCTCCTCTAACAATGTCTTCATTTCTATTTCGGAGGGGCAAAGTTAAGAGCTAAAGAAGCAACCATCCATTTCCTCTCACTCAGGAGATACGCATACCAGTTATGTGGATAACACAACCTGCAATCTATTCCATCATGATTCAAATGACTCGTCTTCCCTGTAGGTGGATTATTTCCATTGTGACTGGCCACACATGAGGGATAATGGCAACATGAACCAATTTGAAGGGCCCAATCACAAAACAGCCATAACACCATTACTTTGAACTAGACTTACAATGACATGTCCAGGGATCAGTTCAGTCCATATGCCACCTCAGGAAACTTGTGGCATGATGCCGCAATGAGTTCCTCACACTTCAAATGACATCACTTCGTAAATCTTGCTACACTCTGCTACAACAAAAAACTCTACTCAGTGACTCTTCAGGTTACAGGTTTTAATTTGGGACATTCTATGAGCTTTGCAAGTGGAAGATCTCGTCACTCTTCCACTGCTAAGTCCCAGGCATCATGGGAGTCCTAAGCATCACCTTGTGCCACAAAGGACAATGATACTTACTTGCAAGGAATGTTGTCAGTTCTTGACTTTTATGTAACATGAAAATTCAGTTTTCTGTACCTCCATAGAGGAAGTCTTGCCCCTGAAGTTCTGCTTTTCTCCTACACCAAAACCTAACTGGATCAGAGTTTCAGCAACTGTTGATCTTATGATAAAGGAGGAACCTAACGTCAACATACTACCTCTGTCTTCAGAGTTATTCTTGTGTCAACAGCATGTTCTTTTCACAAAAATGCATTCCATCTAACTTCTGTAGGTTGGTGATTCTACCGTTGCCATACACCAGCCTTTCACTTGGAAACCCCAGCAATGGAGAGCGAAATCACTACCTTAGAGATGACCAAACCACGCTTCATAGATATGGAATGGATAGCATTTGATGGCACTCAACAGTGCATAATATCATAGCTGTGGGATCAGGTGGAACATAGCCTAATCCCTCTCTATCCAAATACTACAGGTCATGCATGGCAGTAAATCACAAGAATGACCCATGTTTTAAATAGAGCTGCCTAACTCACTTTGGTCAGTGCCATCACCACGGCTACCAATCCATGATTGGTGAAATGCTACTTGGTACTCTCTAAATCCATTTTTCTGAAGGACTACCATATGGCCAGACTGCGAGTGCAACCTTTATCTTCTAATGTTTGTTTAATGACCAAATCAAAGAAGTCCACAAACAAGCCAGCAAGGAGACAAAACTTCCCTCCCTTGCCACCACAGCATCAATACAGAGATACTATGGGGAATCATGAATGGGATCCAAGAGGCACACATCAGACACAAACCTCTGAAAAACCGTACTACCAAAGCTCAACATTTCAAAAGCAACACCCCATGCTTTCCAAAACTAAAAACATAGAGCAGCAGAGAGGGTGAGCGGGACAACATTTTTAGACAAGTTTTCACTGAAATCAGGCTTAAAACAATGAAATCAGGCAAAAAAATAAAAAAAATCAAGGAAATCAGGCAAAAAATAATAATGAAAAATCAATGAAATCAGGCAAAAAATAATAATGAAAAATCAATGAAATTAATGAAATCAAAAAAATGACTAAGCCTCCATTCGATTTTCAACCGAATATTTGATCCAGTCCGATACGATATCGTGTTCGAGGGTCATGTAAATCACTACGACGAAAGTCCTTAGGATTTCACAAATAGACTAATTTGTAAAACCTCCTCTTGTAAATCAATCAGATTATTAGACTGGTCAGTGAGTTTGAAATTAATTCTGGTTAATGAATTATTATGACATCGCATATAGACTGGATTCACCGGGGACTCAATTATTAAAAACCCTGGAGGAGCTGTTGGTGCAAATGAATACAAAATATATCCCTGCTGAGCTTGATTTGATCGTTCTAAATTTATTTGATAGCTTCCTTCGATCACATCACATACTAAATTGAGCGCAATCACCGTTGAAATATTCACATTGAACGGAGCAATATGCCTGCCACCACCATCTGGGTCATTATTGTGTGTCAGGATAGTTGTTTGTGGTTGTGATGGTGTTTTTTTCCACGTATCATGGATTTTTTTGAAACCTTCATCGATGGCATCATCGAGAGATTTTTGTAGTTCTAAGAGATTATATCCTGGTAGTTTGAATGTTGGAATATCTCCTATGCGGATCTTATAGTCTACTGCAAATAAATCTCTTGTTTTAGGACTACTGTCACCTAATACCTCTTGAATAATTTGTGAATGAAATGTTTCCATGTCATTGATGATTTTGTTACATGTTTCTACGACACTGATAAATTCATCTCGGGTGAGAGTGCCGGATCTAAGGGATATAAACAACAACGAAATATCGTTATTGAAAGCTGTGAAATTTTCAGTGATTTTATCCCGGTTAGCAAGATGATGAATAAGTCGTATTTTTTCATCATATTCTACTCTAATGAAAAAATACGACTTATCATAATATCTATAGCTTTTTATTGGATTATCAGATTTTATCCTGTCTGTGATATAATCGTTTTTTTTTGGTTCTGGTAAATCAACGGTTTTTCCCCCGGGTGGGATTTCAGGCCATCCTAGTACGGTTCTAATAGAGCTTTGATAGATATCTACGACATAACCCTCTGTGCTTATTTCAATGGCAGATGATAGTGTTGGTTCATGAACTGTTATAGCTATTTTTGACTCTACTCCAGTAATCGATTTTATTCTACGCGCGAATTCATTATTGATTTGTTCGATTTGGTATGATCCGGTTGGTATGGAAACAACATTCCAGTCTGGGGTTCCGTCGGGTTTATTCTTATTTGCAAATACCAGGGAATTATTGGGTTGTTGACCACCAAATAATTTTGATCTGATATTAGGCCAACTGTGGTATACTCGTAATTTTGCTAGCGCTATCTCCTTCACTGGGACCGGAGAGGGGAAATTCACACTGAATTCTGGATTCGTTGACGTTATTGAGATCATGCTTGTTTGTACTGGGTTTGTGTTCTCCACTATTTGTTGAAGTAATTCCATCTGTGTTGTCATTGTTATTATACTCATGTTTTTGTACTTCAAATTTTGACATCGCAGAATCATATATATCTACCATCGCTGAAAACTCACTCTCTGATATAATTGTATCATCGAGCGATGACGATATCAATGAGGATAATTGCGAGTATGCAGTAGACACAACATGAAATTGAATTATGTAGTCTTGTAGTTTCCGTTGGCTGCATGAGGATATTTTTTTTGTGATTATTGAAATAATTCCATGCGATTGTTGTTGCCGCAGAAATGCAAATTGGAACAGCTATCGGGGCCATCATTGTCACTGAAGACAGTATAATACCGGCTCCGGTGATTACACCACTCACTGAATACACAGTAACATCAATTGCGGTAATTCTCCTGCGATATTTTTTAATTTTCATTGCATACTCCTCAGACAGGGTTTTGAGTCTAGTTTGATATTCTCTGACTTGATCATAGCGATATTGCGATGATGAAATCATTTTTTATTTTAACAACGCTAGCGTTTTCAATTACGATTTACTTAAATCCGCTACGAATTCCACATACCATGTTGTTGAAACCCTAGCCAAAGTTTCATCAGTAGATGTTATAGTGAACTTTTCATTTGTACCCTTGTCGATGATCGTTGAAATCGTATTGTTGACCCCGGATGAACTCGACGATGATATATTAAATTGAGCCGTTGTCACCAGTGTTAATCGATAAATACCCTTGACGGTTGCAGTGATATCTAATTTGTTGTTTGTAGGTGACCACTCAAATGATCCGTGTTGGATTGTATATACTATGTTGTTAGTTTTCTCATGAGGAATTTTTGTTTTTTCAATGACTGTTATCATCCTCGAAAAATCACCTTTGACGGCTTTGATGAAGTTTTTCGTCTCATCGATGGATTTTTTAATATCAGGGAGTTTTATTTCAATTTTATCTAACGGGGTTCCAATAAATTTATCAATGATATTTCTACGAAATGCGGTAAACTGTTTTATGTGTTCTTCGGTTTTAGATTCAAGTGTTGTTAGTACAACCACAGAATTGTTTCACTCATCGTTGAAAATTTTTAATCGATCTGTAATCGTCGAAACGAGTACACCCGGTTTGAGTTTACCCTGATCGAAAAATAGCGCAACGGTGTTCTCGATTGCGTTTTGTTGTTTAACTAAAATATCATCCAGAGAAATATTACTGGTTTTCAATTTACCCTGATCGGAAAATAGCGCAACGGTGTTCTCGATTGCGTTTTGTTGTTTAACTAAAATATCATCCAGAGAAATATTACTAGATTTCAATTTACCCTGGCGATCTTGAAATACAACTATTTCATTGGGTTCAACACTTTCTAAATTCAACGTCTCAGCTATTTCATCTTTAATTTTTTTTGTTATATCCTTGATAGAATCAGGGGTTGCAGTGCCATCGGGTTTGGGTTTCAAAGATCTCCCCCAAATATCAATCATGTTATTGTAAAACTCTTTCTCTCTCTAAAAAGCGATTGCTGGTGTAGTCACTTACGACAATATGAGTTAGAAATAGCGTCAAGGACATTTAATACTTCACTGCCGCATATTGGTGGGTCATTGATTTGTTGTGTTGGTAGCGTAGAATACCAAGTCTTCATTGGAAATTGTTTTATGTAACGCATAAACTCTTTTGGTGGGGCTAATCCATATGAATCAAAATAGACAATCCCACGTGGATCAACAGCGTATGCAATCCAGTGAGTTCCAGGTCCGGTGCTGTTATCGAGATTAATAATACCTGTTTCAGTTTTGTTTGGTTGATGTGGTAATTGATCTTTCATAAAAACACCTCTGAAATGTTTAATCGCTAGTTTTTTAGCAGCATCCATTAAATCAAAATTGGACATTGGAATCATCGAAGATTTGGGAACCATAGGTTCCTCAATTAATGTATCGTTCCTGGTAGTCTCAGGCCTGATCCGTGAACGGATCTCCCGCTGTACCATGAATACGGGGTTCCTGGTAGTCTTAGACCCTTTCCGCTGTACCACGAATACGGGGTTCCTGGTAGTCTTAGACCCAATCCGTGAACGGATCGTCTCTTTTTTTATATCCCTTCCCAGTTGCCTTCTTTAGTGCCATTCCTGCTGCAGTACCAACGGCTCCTAACGCTGCCGCTTTAGCCACCGCTGGGGCTGCTGCTGCAATCAATGCTGGTATTGCAGCTAACAATGGAAATATACCACCCGTTTTCATCATATTTTTAATAGCAGCCGCAGAGAGAGTAATCTGAACACCTTTTTTGGCTGCAAGTGCATCATTGAAATGTTTTATTTGACGAGTTGTCAGCGATAATTTATTTTCACCACCAGTCATTTGATTAGGTTTCAACGTGATTGTGGTCCCACATTTTTTAGCCGATTCTGATTGCAATTTTTTGATTTGACCAGGAGTTAAAGCAACACTAATAACACTATATGACATTATACATAATAGATTGATTCTAATTCAATGAAAAATCGAGAAAATCAATCAAAGATTTTCTACTGGGGCATCTACCACTCTCATTCTTCCTCCAACACCTTCAAGTAGCATTGATTTATCACTGAGAATGACAGCAACCGCTCTATAATTTGGGATAAGGATAGGAGGTACCCCACCAACTGGTGGACCAGTCGGACGGGTTACACGGGCTCTGAAGTGTATATCAACGACAGATTGTCTCATCAAATCAAGATGTTCCAGAGAAAAGTAATAAATCGGATAGAGGCTTTTAAAATCCAATTGTGATATTTGCAAACCGGTATCCACATTTTGATCACGTGCCATAAATGACAACAGGTTATGATAGACACGTGCAATATGATTCTGACCGTAATCAAGTTGTATATCCTCGGATGGTTCCTGCTGTCCGTCTATTCTCAGCGAGACTTCATTAACACCTAACTGATCAAATATCATATGACTTCGTTCTTGATTACCAACTCGCGTAGCATTCTGTAACGCTACGAATATATGACGTGGAGCTGAAACCCCTTGTTTTGATGCCAGGTGCCATGTGAATGTACCATCAACATTACCCAGTTTAATATCCGTGGTCACTGATAACCAACTTAACAACGACTTTCCTCCTTGGTCCATAAATGATAGTAGTCGCTGTTCGTCTGTGATTGATGGAGTTAACACTGGCATCCATAATGATAGTTTTGTTAAAATAACTTTACCGGCAGCAACCCCAGCATTACGCCAGATTGCATCATCATCAGTACCCTTTCGTACAAGTGCTACTGTATGCTTCGCTCCATAAATAACTTTTCGGACGTTTCTACAGAATCCAAATATATGATGTAGTGGAATCGCACATGAAAATCGTCGACGCTGCCCATGCAACATTGCTACGCGTGTTGCAAATCCTAAATTGAGATTACCATTAACGCCTCCGAGAATATCAAACGCAGCTCCGGGTCTAGTTCGACGTTCTGGATTAGCTGCTTCTTGTTGATTGCCTTCTGCAGTATTCTGCGCTGTTAACACTTTAATGAATTGAAGGTGATCAGCGTTATCAGAGGTATCCTTTGCAAACATCATAGATGGACCCGCTGATCTTGTATAATCATCAGAATATCTCGCTAACCCTATGATTGTTGTGGCCACATCAACTTCACGGTCAATGGATTCAATTTCTTTTCCATCAATGAGATATCTAGCGCTTTCAAATAACGCCATGATACCGTTATTAACAAAACCAACTCGGACATTTGCGTTATTGTCATATGGGGTATCAGCTGCAACATTTGTTACAAGTTCTCCTTCTACTTCAATAAATGCCTCACACGGTAGAAAATATTTACTGGTATCATGAACTTGAAGTTCAATTCGCGATCGGAGATCTGGTTGTACTGCGTGATAAGAATAAAATTGAAAATCGCGTACAGAATCATTCATGCCAACTGGGGCATCCATATCAAATGCTGGATCAGGTGACCTTTTGAACATTTTATTCTATTTATCAGAGTCTAAATCGTGATTTTCATCGTGAAAAACGCTAGCGTGAAAATCCATAGGATTTCATCGACGTGGGTTTTTAAAGCCACTTCCCGCTATCATGTTTGCAATATTGCTTTGGTTCCCTTGATTTACCATCGACGCTAGTTTTTCATCTACTGCGTTATTTATAATTTTACTAACACTTGCAGGCATTTCTTCTGTAGACGGTAACGGTTTCTTTTTTCGCCTCACTAATGATGTTATTTTATCCTTCGCAGTTGAAAACGCTTTCCCGGCAAGATCTCCAACAGTACTAATACCCTTATCACGAATAACATCAATGGCTTTCATTGATAACTGTTTAGCTAACGGCATCACTTTTGGGGCCATTCTTGAAAAGAATCCTAAAATGGTATTGCCGAGGCCATCTCCATAGTATGCTCTATAAACTGGAAACCGTGAATTAACTACATAGACGAGGGTTGGTTTATCATGATTGTAGTGTACGATCATTATTATAAAAACAATAGTGTTTTCAATTGTTATTTAATCACTATGATACCCATTTGCTAACTCGTCAATGAAATCTCGATATGTTTTGATATCCATGATACCGCCGGCAAATAACCGTCTACAGATATCAGCTGCTTCATTAATTATTTCTGGAGAGTTATTTCCAGCTCGGAATCCTCGTACAAGAACTTCTAATCGTGATATATCATTGATAACACTATCAGGACAAGTGTTTCCAATCCTTGGATTTTGCAGTCCACTTCCGCTATAACCAGCTGCTTCATCTAGTTTTTCTAAACCCGTTTCTTGTAAATAATCATCATCATCATCATCATCAGGTGGCAGTTGTTGTTTTTTAGGAGAGAAAGATATTTTCTTTGCAGGCTGCTGTCGCCGCTTTTGCAATCTTGGTTGTTTAAACTCTTCGTATTGATTATACACGTAATCCACCGCATCGATATATTCGATGTATGATGCACTATCTGTCTTTTTTTGACTTTTTCCAGTTTTGATTTTATAAAATATATCAGCCCAATGAGTGAAATTCTTAACAAACTTATGATGTTCTGGTTTCAACCATTTTTTTCTGTTTTCATAAGACGTAACAGCAAGCGCAGGAATTTCTGCTGGATCAGTCTTATCAATTTCTGCTAACCCTTCCTCGTTAAATCTCACGCGTAAATCATCTACTGTTCTTTTTTATTCCATTTGTTTTGTTTGTTCAGTTTTCGCTGCTATTTTTTCAAGTTCACCAATAACAGATTTTCCCGTCTCGGGACCATCTCCCAGTAAAGCACGCTCTACCCCTTTCGTTGCTGTGGTTACTGGTTTAAACAACTCTTCAGACCCCAGAGCAAAATCAGTTTGTAAACTCTGCCGTTGTTGCAGTTTATTTCTTACAGAGTCACGAATTGGTACAAATCTCTTAATTGCATCCAGTCGTTCACGAGCCAATCGGGTTGTTAATGCTTCATTGACCATTATTTGAAATCGCAAACTATTTTTCAATTGCAAAACAATTTTTCAATCCCGACCTAACACCATCGTGCAACTCCTTTTTTGACATCAGTGACATGTCGGATGATTTTTAACACGGTCATGGAATTGTTATTTCATCCTATAACAGCTTCTATCAGTGATGAGGAAAGTCACATAATTGTATATAAAATTAATAATACTGTGACTTTCCTCACTTTTCCATTGACCATCCATAAAAGTCCATAGATTTTTTATTCACTGATTTTGACATTTTCAATCAAAAAATGCTAAAAAAAATGAAAATCTCTTGAGGGTCGGAATGATAATGGTCGGGCAATCAATGGTCGGGCAATCAATTTTCTTGAATTAATGCTCGTAGGTTTCTAATTTTAGAGTTGACTTCTTTTTTCAATTCGTATTCGTTACCTAATTCTTTTCGTATTCCTTCTACGATAGTATACAACGGAACGAACACACTGATGTCACTGGAAAATGAAAGAGAGTCTTTAATAGAATTCTGAATTCTTTTGATGAGTGCATACTTCTTGGGTAGCATATATTTGTTAGTGCTAACTCCGTATTCTATATCCTGAAAATCAGACACAATTTGATCAGGATTTAACCCATCTGATAGTTTGATATCCTGATTTTTCAATTTTGCTATTTCAACTATGATGCTATTCATGTTTTCAGAATTAATTATTCTATAAGAATGACATATCTCTAATTGGAAATTATGACGCATCAGACATAACTAAATTGAACTTTTTGCCCCGTCTTTTTTGAAATAGCCGATCGATAAATCCCCTCTGCAACGAATCGTACTGAAGTTGGACAAATATTGAAATACTTACCGGCTTCATATAATGATTTAAATATTTTTTCTTCGTTCAAAGATTTTACTGGTCTCGCTTTTTTTGAGCACTTTCCAGTCCTTCCAGTTGAATTATTTTCACTCTGTGTAACAACTCGTAAATTTGATAAAGAATTATTCTTTCGATTAGAATCGATATGATCAATAACAAGACCATCGTCGATCAAACCATAATGACATTCATACACGAAACGATGATTGAGATAAAATTTCCTTCCAGCGCCAAACCTCAAGTATCCGTGATTATTCACAACACCAACTGATTTCTTCAGTCTACGGTTTCTGACAGTACCATCACTGGATGCTTCATAATTTGTAATCAAGGGATGCTGTCTGAATTCTTGGTTCATATATACTATTCTATTGTTTGTCTAATTCAGTGTTTGGTTCAATAATTACATCACTGGAAAATCTTTCGATGTAGTCTTGCGGGGTTCTTATGATTTTATCCTTGATGTTGTCAGGGTCAAAGACTTTTTCAGGGTCATAATTTCTGATGGATTGTCCATTTTTTATTCTTTTATCATAATAACGCTTCAATTCCCTATATCGCTTACCACCACAATCAATACATAATTGTGATCTTCCCTTGACCCCAACCCCACATCGAATACAGGGTAACGGACCAAGACTTCCACGTCGAAAACTTTGCATATGATACCTACAGTACTCATTTTTTCTGCATGATTTGTTACACGGGGTTACATTTCCCATCATGAGCCATTTGCAGTGATTCATTATACATAAATCTTTCATTTAAATGCTTGTTTTATATATAGCATGAAGGAGTTCAAGAGATTGACTTCGAAAAATGCTAAAATCAATGCTGATAGAGAGTTCAAGAGATTATTGAAAATCAATCCTAGATTTAATCTCGATAGACCAAAAAACGTCCAATAGACGGAAACATGAAAGAGTTTAAGAGATTATTGAAAATAAATCCTAGATTTAATCTCGATAGACCCAAAAAACGTCCAATAGACGGAAACAAACGTAACAAACGTCCAAGAGACGGAAACATGAAAGAGTTTAAGAGATTATTAAAAATTAACCCTAAATTTAATATCGATAAACCCAAAAAACGTAACAAACGTCCAAGAGACGGAAACATGAAAGAGTTTAAGAGATTATTGAAAATCAATCCTAGATTTAATCGCGATAGACCCAAAAAACGTAACAAACGTCCAAGAGACGGAAACATGAGATCACCATGGAAGGATGCTCAATTAAATCTTGATATAGTTTCAAATACACCCAAGAATAAAATTCTTGATAAACCCATCAGAGACTGTTTTAATGAATTCAAGCGTGATGGAGCATCTTATTGTTGGTCAACATTTCGAATTGATGGTGTTGTTGACGCTACCATGAATGATGAAAAAGCAGCAGTGATAATCTCAAATGTTGGAGAAAAAAGTCATTTTTTCCGAATCAAATTCATTATCCGTGAGGATGGCAAATGGATTATTAGGGATAAATTTGAACCCATTCTCAGGGGCAAAAAAACTGTCACCGTGAATCAGGATTCAAAACCGGGAATTTTGACTGGAATTGATAAACCCTACTACGAAAGATCTTATCCTGTCACAGCAGTTGTTTACGGGATCTATCCGCTCAATGAAAAACCTGATATTTCAAAACTAGCACCCATGAAATATTCGACAGGGCTAAATTGTGTAGCAGAACGAATAATAGAACACTTCACAAATGCGTCCCGGGGAAATAAACTCACTGATCTAAGACGAAAAAAAATAACCGAGTGGGAGTTCACGGTAAAAGAGCATGGAGCAACAATTCAGGATATAACCAAATTAGAAACATCATTGAGATTTCCAATATCGGTAAGGACAATCACCGGTGAAGTATTAAAAGAACCGAAATATCAATCAAAAAAAGGAACCCCCATTGAAATTATTGATCATAACACACACGCGTGGTGATCTGCAGTAACAATATTCCCACGGGATAGAACCGTAAAATATCTACCCCAAACCGAAGAGTTTTTTTCAGAGCAGAAATTATTTGATGCTATTTACCATTTGAGTAAAAACGATCCCGTGTCAATGTGGCTATTTCATAGTAATTCAGACGAAGAATGCAGATTTGATCAGTTTGTAAGGCCTAACGGAGAATTATACCGTACTGAAGAGCTGCAGAATCAAATGAAACAACTAGCTAGTGAGTTTTCTGGGCACGGAGAAGACAACGATCAATTATTAGCAAACTGTTTCACAGTACCATCCATTGCAGCACATTTTGCTAGAAAGAAAAACGCGTGGAAACCAACACGAAGTGAGTTTTTATCAGATGTCAAATTGTCCTGTCTTGAATACAGCCACGGCGGATTATGGAACACAAAATACACCGCTGATACCGTTATTTCAGTTGATATGATTGCATGTTATCCAGGAAGTTTTCTTGGGTATGGAGAATGCGAGAAATATTTCAAACGATTTGGACACCCCACACACGAAATGACCCGTGTTGCTATTAATGGACCACTTCCTGATTTTGATTTAACCGGATTCGCTTGTGTAGGATCATTTGAAATGGCTGAAGGACTTCATCCGTGTAGTTATCTTTGGATTGGTAAACACATGTCTGAAAAACACTGGATGCCAATAGTGTTATTACGGTATATGCTTGATTGTAAGATGCTAAAATCATTAATTGTCAGTGAAGCAATTATATCCCAACGAGCACAGAAATCAGTCTGGTTACCACAACCTGATCTAGAAAAAATAATTAGCGAAGAGCGAAAACTGTTTCCTGATTTTAATGAACAACAAATCATGGATTGGTCCCAACAGTTATTTGAAATCAGAAACAATGAAGCAAAAAATCTTGGACGAGGAATAATCGGTAAATTTACCCAAGGTGGCAAAGATGATAATACGAAATATTCTTCACGATTGATTATAGACAACGCTGAATACGATTTTGTAATTGCGGATCTAACGAATAAGGGCCTATATGTCAATCGTAAGGACGCATTTCTGTCCGATGGAACCAAATTGGGTACAATTGTTACCTACAATGATGGATACCATCCGCAGTACACACACTTAAGAGCTTCTATGCTCGGTTATGCTTCTATCAATCTGTTTTCAATGATCAATAGATTTCCTACCACCGCAGTTAGAGTTGCTACTGACTCATTTTACATAAATAGCAAAATGGCTGATTTTAAGGCTACTGGCAACGAGAAATGGGGATCATGGAGAATTAAGAAAGAAATGATTCATGATTATATTCCATCAGCAGATGTTACCATTGAAAATAATTACTTAGAAAGCAATCAGTGTTCAGAATTTTCTAGTGCACCACCGATTTCTGATCCAATATGCCTGTATAAAACAGTTTATTTAAACGGCTGTGGTGGGTCAGGAAAAACAACCCGGGCAATTGAGTTATTCCGTGGGAAAAATCCTACGGATTTCACAAAAATGATTGTACTAACACCGACTCACAGACTTGCAAGAGAAATGATACAGAGAGGGGTAAATGCCTGCACTTATCATAGTTTCTTTAGATGGAAGGGAGTTAAATGGACTCCTGAGCGCATGGGAGAGAAATTTAGTCCTGAAATTATCATTTGGGATGAAATAGACACAGTGTCCGAAGATGTCTTAAAAATATTTCTTGAGTGGTTGTTATTGAAGAATACAAAATTCGTCATGTGCGGTGATCACGGGCAACCACCACCATTTGTTGGTGCATCCCCACATGAATGGCTAAAGGGTTTTGTAGACTATTATGAAGAAATTGATACCGATCATAGATCACTTGATAATGAATTAAAAGAATCGAAGAAACTAATTAGATTACAACCGGATAGAATCCAGTGTGAAATAGCCCGTGAAATAATTTCGGAAACTCCCATGAATGATTTCTGGGAAATGTGGAGACCAAACGATTTGATCATTGCAAGTAGAAAAATAGTCAGGGACACACTTCAGATGAAGTTATTTGAATTGCATAAACAAAAATTTGCAACACTTCCAGCCCCCCTCTGTTATAGGCCATCGGATACACGAAAACAGAACATTGAAGTTGATATTCCAGGACAGAGTGAAAAGCAGATTCTCGTATTAAATGATATTGTGCTGGTTGATATCAATGTCGTTGAAGATGCATTGCGTGCTAATAAATCCCCATGGACGCTAGGATACGCAGCGACGATACATTCTTCACAGGGATTGACTATATCGGATACAATTGTTTGTATGGTAGATAATCGCATAGAATGGTCGAATTTAGTCTATCTTTCAGTATCCAGAGTACGAAAAATAAATCAACTTCGAAGAATTGTCTTCGATGATGAAATCATTGGCGATGATGAAATCATTGGTGACGATAATGATATTATTGATAAAAAACTCTCCGGTTACAAACAACAGGACAAAAAAAAAACAACGAGAATTTGATATTGATGCTGAATTATTAATCACTTTGAAGAAACAACAGAATAATCACTGCGCAAGTTGCAATTGTATAATGCGTTGGCAGTATTCGGATAAGGATCCTCGCCAATTCACCGTAGACAGAAAAAATAACAATCTCGGTCATGTCAGAAATAATGTGATGTTGACTTGTCTTGAGTGTAATAGACGCAAGGGTGCTAGTTAAGACCATGCGGTGGTAATTGAGTATCGTCAGGAATTACTTGTAGTTGTTGTCTAGTAAACCCACGCTGAGGGGCAGTTGAATCCAGTTTATAGATTGGAGGTCTACCCGTAGATCGTGTTATACTAGATATCTTATGCGTAGTGACGCTCCAAATAGGATCAGTAGCCCTTTTTCTACCCCCTTCAAGCTCTCCTGGTTCGTATAAGTATCTCACAATGACACTACTACCAAGAATTGGTTGGGAAACGCTAAAATCCTTTTGTGGTTTTTCAGGTATCGACTTCTTTTTAATCGCGCTGCTAGGTTTCATGTTGATGGTTCTAGTAATCTCGTTATTCAGTGCGGTAACTACACCTGGTAATCTCTTAACCCATTCACGGGATCTTTTTTCTTGGATGAATTCTTTTGCATATTGATATCCAAATAACCGTTCAGCAAGGGTTTCATTAAACCGTTCTACAATGGCCTGATCACGATGCAGTGCAGTATGCCCTCGTCTGATAGCGACATTGTGATATTTCATTGTAGATAACACTGCACCCTGAAATTCCTTGCCAGGATCAACTTGTAATAGATTTGGCTAGTGCAGAGGACTCCTTCGATAAATCCTTTCAAATGCAGAAGCCACTTCAGTGGCCGATTTTGTTTTTAACGGTTCTGCTTCTTTGTATCGACTTGCAATATCAACTACAGTTAACGCATATTTGTAACCACGATCATGTGGCAGAAATAATATATCAGCCTGATGAACTTCATTAGGAAAGGTCACATCAAAATGCGAGAATTGAATTTGTTTAGGCGGTGGTAGATAAATTTGCCATAGTGCCTGTTTGGATAACCAATTAGCCGCAGTGGTTTTTTTCACTTTTGCGGCGCTAGCGGGTTTACTGATTGCAGCGTTACCCTTCCAGTATCCTCTTGGGGAATAATAAATAGATTCCATGTTGTTATTAATTACCAGCACCTAACGTCAATTTACTTTTCATTGCCGATTTTATCGAAAATGAAGCCAATTTTTCTTTAAAGGATTTATCAGGAATGGCATTCAACGCATGAATTAATTTCACATCTGCTAGATGCCTGTGTTGCAAATTGCTGCTTTTATAAGCAGCATCATGAAGGTGACAGGCCTTATCAATAGCGTTTATTGGTTCCTCACCGGGTCGGGGCTGATTTTGATCATTGAGTCTGATATCAAGTCTTGTTCCCGGTCCACAATAACTATACCCTGGAAGGTGTTTTTCTCCGGGGTACTTTGCCCATGGGGTTCCAGGGAGTTTTGCTAATTTGGCAGCGATATCACCTCCTCGTTTTTTTTTAAAGGTTCCTTGGGTTCCTTGAGTTTAGAAACAAATCTAAATTTCTTTGTACTACACTGTACGCATTTACCAGAAAGCGCTGATCGGTTATTTTTAGTTGTAATCGTCGTCAAGTCATCTGTGCCAGTACGCGCCTTACACTTCACGCAATATAGATCCATAATTTATGTATAGAGATATGAATATAATTGATTTTTCAGCGACTAAAACAAGAGAACCAGTGAAGCATCATGCAGCGCTACCAAACTCTATCCGCGCAATTATAATCGGGCCATCTGGATCCGGTAAAACGCAATTGTTGCTCAATTTAATAATGAGATGGATGAAGTGGGATAAGTTGTATTTAATTGCCCCTAGCGTAGACGACCAACGATGCTATGAAGTGCTAAAAGATTTTAATGAAAACGCTTCAGAGATTGCTGGCGAGGATGTTATTGAATTTATAACCCATATTGACGAGGCGCCATCCGTGAATGACCTCGATGGAAGTATCAACAATTTAGTTGTATACGACGATGTCATGTTAGATAAACAAAAAAATCCTGCTAGAATATTTTCCCGAGGCAGGCATAAAAACACGGACGTGATCTATGTCACTCAACGCTACACTCAGATTCCAAAAGTGATTAGAGATAACTGTAATATGGTTGCTGTATTCAACGGCGTTGATACACATACGCTACGAAATATTTGGCAGACATGGTGTTCTGATATGGACTTCAATCAATTTAGAAATTTCTTTAGTCATGCTCAGTCTGCCCCACACGGATTTGTAACAATAAATTTACATGACCCTCGAACACGATATCGTATCGCACTGGATCAAATATTCGGTTGAAAATCGAATGGAGGCTTAGTCATTTTTTTGATTTCATTAATTTCATAGATTTTTCATTATTATTTTTTGCCTGATTTCATTGATTTTTCATTATTATTTTTTGCCTGATTTCCTTGATTTTTTTGATTTTTTTGCCTGATTTCATTGTTTTAAGCCTGATTTCAGTGAAAACTTGTCTAAAAATGTTGTCCGGCTCACCCTCTCTGCTGCTCATAGGATTCTATCATTGCTCCCAATATTTCTACTCTTGATAGCCTCCTCCTGTCAAGAAATTATGTTATTTCAAATCTACTTTTGACAGACAACTCAGCTGGAGGAATAAACCATTTCCTTACTATGAATGGGACAAGATTTGGCATGTTACATGTATGCGAAAAGTGGCTTCTGACGGACTTCACTTTTCACTTGCCTCCTCCTCTAACATTTACAAATGTCCCATCAGATTTACTCAAAGCCACCACCTTGTAGCAGGAAATAAACAACCTTCTCCAGAAAAGAGCAGCTGAACTTATTCAAAACACATGCTCTCGGATTTTATTCCCGACTGTTTTTGGTTCCCAAGGCAAACATCATTCTGCGTCCAGTCATTGAACCCATTACCCTTTTTTCATGCATGCATGAGACTTTTTAATGTGGTGTTGTCAACAACAAATGCACATACATGTTATCCATATTCCATGATGCCTCAACATACTGGCCGACTGTTTATCACAGAATAGTCAAATAATATGGATGGAATGGTCTGACCTTCTCTCAGATTTTACAAAGATCTGTACCCGTGGAAATGACCATTAGTGGACCTGTTTGTGACAAGGTGGAATGTCAAACTACCAACAATTGTCTCTTTAGTCCTGGATCCAATAACGTGGGCAGTCAGTGCCCTATCAGTGAATTGGAGCAGCCTGAAAATCTGCCCTCCAACACCTCTTGATTCCAGTTCCAGAAAGCAAGGAAATCAGCCTGTCACCTTATCCTTATTGCACCACTGATGGAGAGGATGTGGATCAATGACCTCATCAATCTTGCATTTGAAGCCACTTTGGAAATTCAGGTTTTTCTCATCTGCACAAACAACCACGTTGAAATTTGTTTCATCCCTGCCCAGTTTTCCTGAAAGTGCACATCTGGATCATATCAAATAGGCCCCCAGACTTAAACATTTCTCACAACCAGTCATGGAGAAAATCGCATTCATTTGATCTGAACTGTTTACTAACCGACATCATTCCGGCTCTGGGATGGAGATTGGGAGTCCACAGAAATAGTATATTTAGGGTAAGGTGGGGGGGGGGGACGTACTTCCCTCCACCTAATGCCTCTTCATCGAAGGTATTATGATTGGGAGTCCACGTTCTCTAGCTTTTTTCTCCAAGATCTTTTTGGCCCAATTCTATCTGACACGATGTATATATGTAGCTCAACAGGTCACCCTTCCAGGCTGATCGAGAATGTCTTTAGATGTACTTCCCTCCACCTCATGCCTCTTCTTCGAAGGTATTATGATTGAAGAACAAATTTGAAGAAGAAATAAATTTTCTTTGTAAAATATTTTTCATTGAGAATACTTTACACTGCCATAATTCACGTACAACCTTCCTGTCTCTCTGCATTCATATTAACAGAGTATAGCTTCCACTCCAGTAGTTACTGATATTTTCTTAGACTTTGCCTTTTGATACCTAAGGGGAGATCACTGTCCAATTGCCATTTTGGTTGGCAGACAACTGTTAGACCCCTTTAGCTAAAATAAAGTATCAGAGAGGGCTGGATTTGAGAGGTAGTACTAGTATTCCTGATTTTAATTGGGTAAATATTCTCAAGGAAATCTTTTACTAGTAAAAATAGGTATATAAAGAAATGCAAATAAGGATATATTCACGGATTGTATTATTGTGACTCAGCAAAATAATGTTGTACATCATCACAAAATAGGCCACCACAGGCACATCATTTCCATTTTCATTTTAGTTTTTGTTTCGTTAATTTTTTAAAATTGTTTTGTGTAATTGAGTACAGTGTATATTTGCAAGGAAGAAAGTTTTGTAGTTATTTATCCAGTTTTCACAAATTTGTCATTACATTGTATTCAAGTTCAATAATCCCATAAAGTAAGAACTAGAAACTCAACAATTTTCAACTTAAAAGTTATAATTTTTAGTATGGGTAAAACAATAAATATCAGCTTTAAAAATGGGGAATTATTTAAATGGACTTGAAATGGGCATGTTTAGACTTTCCATTTAATATCTTTATTTTGTTAGTTTAAGATGTAATCATTTTTATTTTACTGTTGTGGACTTTGTGTTAAAAGTGATGGATTTGAAATCCAGTGTACAAGGATTTGAAAAGATATTTTTTTCATTACCTCTAGTTGTATGATACTTTTTGATAGACCTTAAAAGACAACACACATACATTTGTTTGTCATTTTGAAAGTTGAGAAGTGTGCTTACATGTTCCGAGATATCGTTGATAATTCTATATTTATTGTTTGCCTCCTTCTCTGGGAACAATGTCCAGGCTTCCAACTGTCTATCTGTCAATGCATCCATGTTTTTTCCCTTCCATCTGTTGTATGACTTTAATGTATATATATATATCATCAGCACAAGGTGTTTCACACAATGTAGCCCTATATTCAAGGTCAAGGTTATAGCTCCATACTTAACATGTCCATCACATTTTTCCCTTTTAGCCCATTGTAATTGATGGAGCTTGGTATACTTGTGCCTTATCATTAGAAGTGGTGTTATTAAGGTCAACTTTTGAACTGATTAAACGAGCAATGTTGGCACACATGTACACCATTTTTAGATGATGTGGCAGTATCACATTGAGGCCAATCTTCTGGTTCAAGGTCAAGTATCATATTTACACTACTTTCATGCTTACATTTTTGGTTTATTGCTGCTGGAGATATTAAGGGATGAGGCTTTACTTGTACATCATCACTAGAAGTGTGCTTGTGTATATCTTCAAGATCAAGTTTAAGGTTCAGTATTTGTTTTCCATCATAGTTTTACTTCCAGATACTAAATTTAAAACTTAGAGACTAAGGAATTAAATTATATATGAATATTCCGAATTTCTAGAATATGTGAGATCAATTATATCCAATCTTCAGTGTCAAAGTTATGACTCAGTATTTAATGTTTTCTGTCCCACTTTCCTTTCTGCTTTGTAACTTTAAAACCATTTGAGGTTAATATGAAACTTATCAGAAGAAGGTCTGTCACATACCAGAGATACCTTGCTACATATATGCCAACAGCCCAAGAGGTATGACATAAAGTACAATTCAGGTGTAAAATGTGTAATCTCTTTGTTACATCCCAGAACATATGAGAAAGATGCATTTTTACTACTATCTCCCATGGTTCAGCAACACAATTCTTGTCACTAGGGCAAAATCCATATGTATTAGAACTAGAATACAAACACAAAATATACTGTATTCAGCACTAACGTCAACTGCTTTACATGTTTAACTTTTAATGATCATAAAATGCAATTCTGCAATGATCATGATCAGATGCTCAGAGTGTTGTATTAGGTATGTTACATATATTTGATTTAAATTATATATTTTTAAATGTCAAATCCAAGTTTGTCATCTTGGGTTTAAAATTCATTAATTGGGAGATATCTATTCTGGAAAATTCAGGCTGACCTAGACCTTATCTGTAAACACAGGTTGTCCTTGACTTGTTAACCTCATTTCTGACCCTGCTTCAGAAAGTGTCAACAAGCTTATAAAACGATTGGCTAAATCCAAAGACATCTTTTTATTTTTAGTTCTTGGGGAGGGGGGAACAGTGAATGATTTTTATCTAGATCATTCCATTCGTATGTTACTTAGTGGAGGTAGCCTCTTTCTTTGACCTTCTATAAACTTCCAGAAAATCATGTGATTCTTGTTTACATAAAGAAAATAGGTATTTAAATTATTGTTTGGAATTCAGTAGTTGTTGGGCTTTATTATTATTAAGTTGTGTTTTCTGTTTGAGTTATACTTTTAATTACCTTGTACTGGGAATTGTGTAAATTCGTTGGAGCAAGAGAATTTATTGTATTTATATGGAAAAGAACATGTGCTCATAATTTCATTTGGATGATTATAAAACAAGAACTGCATCACGTGACATTGTCAGCCATTTTGGATTACATCGTCAAGATTCGAACCTGGAACTATTAGAACATTTATTTATCAGGACTCTTGCATATCCATTAGTGGATTATTTTTGTGAATTCCATGTTGGATTAATCATGCATTTGATTCTCTAAAACAGTAAGTTTATTAAATATTTTCTTTTATGAAAATAATTTGTACTTAATAAATTTGTTTGTTAAATTGTACAAGCTTGTTATTTTCACTTCTTTCTGTGTTGCTGCTTATTCGAGCCTAAGCACACAACAGGCACATTACTCTTGTATTCCTCTTTTAAAGTTTGTAAAGTGGTGTTGATTTGATCTTTTTCTAATGAGTTTTGAATTTTGAAACAATTCATCTGCTCTAACATTTTATGTCATATGTCATTCACAGCTCACATCGTAAAGCATTTCACTTAACATCTGGCATAATTTTCTTTAAAAGTATAGACTGGTTCACTGACGAGTTTATCAATAAAATGGATCTGTTTTGCAAAGTTCGCATAAAAGATACCTGTCTGTTTTCTTGGAAATGGGTTGTATGCAGTTATGAATAGAAAACTCTTATACTTTTCTTTCACAGCAATAACCTTTTTAAGAATATTCTCACAATTATTTGGGTGCAATTCAAGATTTGATAATAAAATGACAAAAACAACCTTTTTTTCACTTTATAATCATTTTTTAAAGTAACAAAGGAGCATAATCCATGTACAGTTTAGCCTAAAATGTAATTTCTTGAAAAATGCATAATGATTATGCCAAAAGCAAAATAGTTTGCATGCCTGTTGCTTTAATCAAAGTGGGGCTTAATATATTTTTTTCCTTCCATTACACTTACATTTCCTCTCAGTAACTTCAAAACCATTGGAGAGGAAACTTGGTTTATTTATATATCATTGAAATCACATTCCTGGTAGGGGCTATGTTTTACCTCAAGATCAAAATCTTCATTCAATCTCTGTTTATTACATTGTAATTCCCTTCCACTCTTAAATGTTGTAAGCGGCTTGATATTAGAGGATGAAACTTGTTATACTTCATAGAAAGTGTGTAATCTATCATGCTAGGGGTGCCGGTATTACTTTTGAGGAGCAGGCACACCACAACAGTTTTTCATGTTAGCATTTGATGCAGATGAGATGATGTCACTGTAAATGTAATAATAATTTGTGGTATTATTGAGGGTCTATTCAAGGACACAACAGGACAGGACATCAAGAAACACCGATATGAATAAAATCAGATACTGGAATAAAGTATAAATATACACCTGTAATTACCAGTTCTTGCATCTATTGCTCTTAAAAAGAAGTACACCATCATATTGCTTGTTGATAGTGGTATACATATATTCACAAAATAAAACATATGATTACTTGTAACTATACATGTATTTCTTAAACAAAGCAGCCTAACCACCGATCCACGAGAAACTACTGGCAAACTTTCTCATATACATACATTGGCCAAATCCGAGACTCGAACCAACACAGAGGTGAGATGGCAGTGATCCGTAATGGAGAGCGCTTTAGACCACTCGGCCACTCTGGGCCCCTATCTAGGAAGTTGATTTTTGTCAGCCCATATAAACAAAGTAATTATGCCATATAGTTAATATAATTTAAACAAATTAATTTTGTTACAGATCTTCCTGTACGATTTCATTTGTGAAATTGAGTTAACTAAAACGTGTGCTATAATTTTCATTTGCCCGGTTTCTGAACGATTTTGCGGACCGACGAAGCCAAACAAAAAGATTATCACTGACATAAAATGCTGATTATATCATTGTTTTAGAAAAGGAAATAACTTCCTGTAGATAAAATTCGCATTCTGGTGGTACAAGGTCAGCAATATTATATGTTTGATTATTGCCTGCCTATCCTGTTTGATAAATGTTTGGCCTCGTACTCAATTTTCTTGTAAACAAATCAGCGAAAGAAAATCAAGGACAAGGAAACGGGGTAAAACAAAGTTTGGGAGTGATTGGTTGTTTCGTAGACAACTGAGTATTAAAAACTGTTACGTATATTTGATTTAAGTCATTTAATTTTATTGTTTGTTTGTCAGATTCAAATTTGACATTTTAAGTTTAAGATTCATTCATTGGGAGATATTTTTTTTTAGAAAGTGGGATGACATGTACTCTTAAGAATAAACACCAGGTGTTGACCTTATTTCTCTCCTGTCCTCAGAGTTGTAAACAAGCTTTTAAAATGATTGGTTGATTCCAAGGACATTATGGAGCTTTGTTATAAATATAGTTCTATTTTTAGTTGGGTCGTACGTGATTTTTTGAACGTAAATTTGTTCTAAATGATTCTAGAAGATCATTTGATCCCTTCCTTGTTTACGTAAAAACAGGTATGTAAATTATGTTTTGGAGCGAACTATTTAGTAGAACTTGGGCTGTTAGAATATTAAGTTGTGTCGTTTTGAGTTATTTTAAATTACCTCGTATTGAAAATTATTTAAATTCGTTTGGATCAAGAGGATGTATTTTGTTATTTATCTGGAAACGAATTGTGCTTATAGAATTTTATTACCAAGAACTGACTTCATCACGTGACATCGTTTTCCATCTTGGATACTTCGCTGGGATTCGAACTTGGATTTATTTGGACATTTTATTACCAGGACTTTTGCAATTTCTCTAGTGGATAATATTTTGAATTATTTTTGGATTAATTTTGGAATTGATTTTTAAAACAATAAGTTTACTTTTCTTTTCTGGAAAATATTTGTGCTTAATAAATTGTTTAAGTTTTTTACAAGCTTGTTACTCTCACTCTTTCTATGTTACTGTTTATTCGAGCCTAAGCACGTAACATAGAGATTGGGACCTCGTCCGGGATTGGGATCAATTGGAATTCAGCTAGAAATTTTTCCAGAAAACCTTTGTTTTAAATTTGAATTCCCCTAGTTTTTGAATTTTTTAAACAAAATCTCTAGTGAGATTGACAGACTTGTATTAAAATGACATCTAAAGTAGAAATATTTCTTTCTAATCCTACTCAGGAGCAATTATATCTTTTTTTAAAAAAAGATGAGTTGATTCAACTTGCCAGAAAATATGATCTTTCTGAAGTCAAGGCTTCTTTAACG
Organism: Unio delphinus; assembly: GCA_029339505.1. Taxonomy (NCBI): domain Eukaryota; kingdom Metazoa; phylum Mollusca; class Bivalvia; order Unionida; family Unionidae; genus Unio; species Unio delphinus. Next base: position 113,316 of record JAQISU010000049.1, on the reverse strand, counting down.
AAACAAGATATCAAAAACATTTTGGTCCAATATTTGGTAGAAAAGAATGTTTTGGAAAAAAGTGCTTTGATTTCGGTCAGACTCTGACATAAAAATAAAGAAATTAGAATTAAAATTCAAGATGGAATTAGAGTTGAAGAAGCTGGAATTTCAGGAAAGGGAGAAAGAAAGACAATTACAATATGACAAAGAGGAGAAAGAAAGACAATTACGATATGAAAAAGAGGAGAGAGAGAGAGAGAGAGAGAGAGAGAGAGAGAGAGAGAGAGAGAGAGAGAGAGAGAGAGAGAGAGAGAGAGAGAGAGAGAGAGAGAGAGAGAAGGGAGAAAGAAAGTCAATTACAATATGAGAAAGAGGAGAAAGAAAGACAATTACAATATGAAAAAGAGGAAGGAGAGACAGGAAAGGGAGAAAGAAAGACAATTACAATATGACAAAGAGAGGGAAGAAAGGGAATATCAATGTAAAATGAAAGAAATAGAGCTGGCAAGTGAAAAATACCTTCATACTTCAAATCCAAATTTAAGTTTTGATTTAGCAAGGAATATTAGATTAGTGCCCTCTTTCAGAGAAAAAGAAGTAGACAAATACTTCCTTCGTTTTGAAAAAGTTGCAGAAAATTTAAAGTGGCCAAGGGATTATTGGACTCAGTTATTGCAATGTGTACTCACTGGTAAGGCTAGTGAGATTTACACTTCACTGTCTGTTCACCAAAGTGGTGAGTATGGTGTGGTTAAAGAATGTATTCTAAGGGGTAATGAGTTAGTCCCTGAAACTTATTGGCAAAAATTCAGAAATTACAGAAAAGAATCTGGACAAACTCGTGTCGAATTTGCTAGAGAAAACGAGCAGTTGTTTGATAGATGGTGCTTAGCCAAGAAAGTAGAACAAGATTATTAAAATCTCAAGCAAATGATATTAATTGAAGAGTTCAAAAACTGTGTCCATAGTGACGTTAAGTCTTATCTATATGAGCATAGGATTGAAACCTTGGAGAATGCTGCTCGAGCTGCTGACGAATATTCCTTGACACATAAAGTTAATTTTGGTTAACAAGACTTCTACTCAACATTCTTCTGGTAGAAAAGTATTTCAGCCTAATACCAGCCATTTTAAAACTCGAACTAGCACAACTTTCAAAACTCATACTTCAGAGAAGCTTGATTCTAGGTCCTTGTCTCTTCCGACGTGTACCTATTGCAAGAAAAAAAGACACGTTATTTTTTATTGCTACAAATTGAAAAATAGGCATCAGAATCAAGACAGACCTGTTCCAAATGCTCTTATTTCTAAGAGGTCAAGGTCATATATTGAAAGCAATACATTTGTTGGGTCTAATAAATCCCAGTCTGACTGTATTATGGAGAATTATGAACCATTCATATAGAAGGGTTCTATATCACTCATGGATGATTCAGCCGATCCCACCCCTATTAAAATTTTAAGGGACACAGGAGCTTCTCAGAGTCTTTTATTGTCAGGTACTTTGCCTTTTTCCGAGAAATCTTCATCTAATGAAAGTGTTCTTATTCAGGGAGTAGAGTGCGGCTTTGTTAATGTTCCTCTCCATTGTGTAAATTTATCATCAGACTTAGTATCAGGACCTGTGACAGTCGGAACAGTTTAGCTTTTACCCGTTGAGGGTATTCATTTATGGCTAGGCAACAACTTAGCTGGAGACAAGGTTGTGGTTAATCCACTTGTAACTGACAAGCCTGATTTGGATCAGAAAGTTGATCCAATTGAAACAGAATTCCCTGATATATTTCAAGCCTGTGCAGTTACCAGAGCTATGGCAAAGAAAGCTCTTGAGAATGATGTTGATGAAGCCAGTATTCCTTTATCTGACACGTGTATAGGTCAGGCTTTTGATGAGGTCACTTTTACTCCTTGTTTGGATCAATCAGAAGGTATTGATCATAGTGATCCTCTTTTAACAACTCATTCTCTTTATTCTAATTAGCGTGATAAACGACAGTCACTTGTCGTCGAACAGGAAAAAGATCATGAGATCTCCTGTTTTTTTCAAAGGGCGATAAGTAAGACTGAAGCCACTGAAGTTCCTGTCTGTTATTTCATTAAAAATGGAATTCTTATGAGAAAATGGGGACCTCCCGAGGTACCTGCTGGTGACGAATGGTCGGTGAACTATCAAATAGTAGTTCCAAAACCTTACAGACAGGAAATACTTAATCTAGCCCATGACACTCCTTTGGCTGGTCATTTAGGATTAATAAAACTTATCACAAGATCTTTATTCTATTGGCCAAAAATCAAAAGTGATGTTGCCAAATACTGTAGATCTAGTCATACTTGTCAGATGGTAGGAAAACCCAATCAGAAGATACCCAAGGCTCATCTACAACCTATTCCTGCCTTTGACGAACCATTTAGTAGAATTATGGTAGATTGTGTAGGTCCTTTACTCAAGACCAAGTCAGGTAACCAATACCTATTGACCATTATGTGTGCGTCAACAAGGTTTCCAGAGGCAATTTCATTGAGGAATATAAAATCTATAACAATATTAAAAGCTTTGATAAAGTTTTTTTACTCAGTATGACCTTTCCAAATCTGTTCAGTCTGATCAAGGTTCAAACTTCATGTCTGGAATTTCCAATAAGTTATGTATGAATTGGGCATTCAGCAATTCAAATCTTCTGCCTATCACTCTGAGAGCCAAGGGGCATTATAAAGATTCCATCAGACTTTGAAAAATATTATCCGATCATATTGTTTTGATACGAATAAAGATTTGGATGAAGGCATTCATTTACTATTGTTTGCTGTTAGAGAATCAGTTCAAGAATCATTAGGCTTAAGTCCCTTTGAACTGGTTTTTGGACACTGTGTGTGGACCATTAAAGTTCTTGAAACAGAAACTTCTCTCTAATGAAGATACTGAGATCGATCTTCTTGATTATGTTTCCGATTTTAGATACAAGTTGTCAAAGGCTTGTGAAGTCCCAAGAGCAAATCTGCACTCTGATCAATCTAAAATGAAATCAAGATATGATAAAAAATCGAAGGAAAGGAGTTTTCAGCCTGGTGATAGAGTATGGCTCTCTTACCAATGCCACAAAATCCTATTCAGGCCAAATAATATGGTCCCTACACAGTTGACAGGAACATTAATGACTTAAATTACATTATAAATACCTCTGGGAGGCGCAAACGAAAACAACTCTGCCATATAAACATGCTAAAAGAGTATATTGAAAGAGATAGCCATATTAAACCTGTAATTAATTTAGTTGTACCTGTCCCACTCAGTGAAGGAATATCATCAGATTCTATTGATATTGAAATGACAAATCTTTGTTATTCAGAAATTATGAAAAATCTAGACCAGAAACTTTCACATTTGCAAATGCAAGCAAGAAATGAACTGAAACATTTATTATTTGAATATGAGCACTTATTTCCAGATGTTCCTACAAGGACAAACAAATTTTTTCATGACGTTGAAATTGTAAATTCCAAACCTGTCAAACAACATCTATACAGGATGAATCCATTCAAACAGGAATACTTAAAAAAGGAAATTCAATATTTGTTGGAGAATGATTTTATCGAGTCCAGTAAAAGTGATTGGAGTTCACCATGCATACTTATTCCAAAACCAGATAAAACTTTCCGTATGTGCACTAATTATAGGAAGGTGAACAGTGTGACAAAAACAGATTCATTCCCATTACCAAGAATTGACGATTGTAATGATAAAATCGGGAATGTCAAGTATGTCACTAAATTTGACCTTCTGAAAGGATTTTTGCAGATTCCACTAACGGAAATAGCAAAGGAAATCTCGTCATTTGTGATTCCAGATGGACTTTACCAATATAAAGTAATGCCATTCGGGATGAAAGGGTAACCAAGTACATTTCAACGTCTTATGAATATGATCACCTCTGGTCTAGAAAATTGTGATGCCTATATAGATGACGTCATTATCTACAACGACACCTGGATAGAACATCTAACAACAATTCGAGAATTCTTTGACAGGCTCACTGATGCATGTTTGACAGTTAATTTATCTAAAAGTGAGTTCTGCCGTGCTAGTGTGACTTTTTAGGACATATTGTGTGGCATGGACAAGTTAAACCAATAGATGCTAAGGTTGAGGCTATTTCTAAATTCCCTGTGCCAGAAAATAGAAAGCAACTGATGCTGTTTTTAGGTATGGCCGGATACTATCGGAAATTTTGTTCCAATTTTTCTATAATTGCAGAACCCCTGACAAATTCATTAAAGTAGAACAAGTTCTTTAGGACTAAAAAATGTCAAGAGGCTTTTGACAAGTTAAAAGCCATACTTGAAACAGCACCAGTTCTTGCAGCTCCAAATTTCAGTCATTCTTTCAAATTATCTGTCGATGCAAGTTATGTTGGTGTTGGAGCAGTATTAATTCAAGAAGACAAAAATGGTATTAAACATCCAGTGTGCTATTTTGCAAAGAAATTAAATTAGCACCAGAGAAATTATTCAACTATCGAGAAGGAATGTTTGGCATTGATTTTGGCTTTACCACATTTTGAAGTTTATATTAGTTCAGCTACTTCTTTAATTATAGTTTCTAGTGACCACAACCCCCTTATTTTCATCGGCAAGATGAAAAATAGAAATCAAAGATTACTAAGGTGGAGTTTGTTATTGCAGGAATATAATCTTGACATCCGGCACATCAAGGGAAAAGATAATTTAATAGCAGAAGCTCTTTCCCCTGTATAACAATATATTATATCATACACACTGTGTAATTTATACGAGTTCTTTAAACCTCAGGTGTAAATTGGTTTGTGGTAAAAAGAACGTTTTGTCATATAAACCTTTCTTTTTATTTTATGGGGGAAGGTGTTACGTATATTTGATTAAAGTCATTTATTTGTATTGTTTGTTTGTCAGATTCAAATGTGACATTTTAAATTTAAGATTCATTCATTGGGAGATATTATTTTTAGAAAGTGGGATGACATGTACTCTTAAGAATAAACACCAGGTGTTGACCTCATTTCTGACCTGGCTTCAGAGTTGTAAACACGCTTTTAAAATGATCGGTTGGTTCCAAGGACATTATGGAGCTTTGTAATAAATATCCTTCTATTTTTAGTTGGGTCGGACGGTGTGTACGTGATTTTTGGAACGTAAATTTGTTCTAAAAGATTCTAGAAGATCAGGTGACCCCTTCCTTGTTTACGTAAAAAAGGTATATAAATTATGTTTTCGAGCGAACTATTTTGTAGAACTTGGGCTGTTAGAATATTAAGTTGTGTCGTTTTGAGTTATTTTAAATTACCTTGTATTGGAAATTATTTCAATTCGTTTGGATCAAGAGGATTTATTTTGTTATTTATTTGGAAAAGAATTGTGCTTATAGAATTTTTTTTTTACCAAGAAATGACTTCATCACGTGACATCGTCTTCCATCTTGGATACTTCGCTGGGATTCGAACTTGGAATTATTTGGACATTTTATTACCAGGACTTTTGCAATTTCTCTAGTGGATAATATTTTGAATTATTTTTGGATTTATTTTGGAATTGATTCTTAAAACCGTAAGTTTATTTTTCTTTTCTGGAAAATATTTCTGCTCAATAAATTGTTTATTAAGCTTTAACAAGCTTGTTATTCTCACTCTTTCTATGTTACTGTTTATTCGAGCCTAAGCACGTAACAAAATTTACAACAAAAACACCAAATTTTCCATAATAATGCTATTACGGATAGACGTATAGGCAGCCGGTACTAAGAGAAACATCCTTAATAGAAACTGAAACAGCCACAAGACGGATATTATAGAAAATTAAAACAATTGAGTAGATGATTTAAACAATCTGTTAGAGAATGCATGTTGTGCGACACGTGGCTTCTAAAAAAAGAATTTAGCAGCATATAACATCTTTAGTTATCGTATTAGTAATAGTATATCAACATTGGTATATATAATGTGTTGCTCACATTTTCAAAGAAATATGAGTGTATTGGAGCTTATTACTCGCAGCGTATTTTAAAAGGTCTCATAGAAGCTAAATTTGCCGAATAAATAAATTGGTGTTTTGTGAATAAATGCTACCCAATATAGATAAAAAAGGAGTGACATGGAAATGGCCTCATACTGTAAAACGTGTCAAGCCGTTAAGGACATTCGCACGTTATAATAAGGTTAGTGCGTTAATTTCAAAATATTTCCAAACAACTGATGTATTATATGCTGTATTTAATTTCTTATGAAGTAACTTTTTATTATTCTATACCTAGTACAGTAACATTCATCGAATTAATAATGTTTCTTCTACAGAGTGTGAATGAACCTACTGACGTTTAACTTGCATTCCATAGACTAAACATTTACATCAAACCTGTTAGTAGTGAAATCTGAAACCACCGTATACATGTTTCGCTGCCAAAACATTTAACATAGTCTTACCGTGTTTACCTATCTTAGGGAGAATTGTAATTTTCGCCTAGTCATCTCAAACATATTGATGCAGATGTTATTCTTATGTCAGCCCAATGGGGTTCGACAATGTTTTAGAGGTTTCTCTATAAATGTTTTCATAGAAATCTTATGGATGTGTACCTTATGTTATTGTGTCTAGACGATAACGCCATTGAAACGGCTCTAATGCCTTGAAACCAGTCATAAGAGGTACTTCCTTCTCTGGTTTTGCAACATCAAATTATGTCGTCTTCGCTTTCATTATGAAGGTATGTTGAAATGATAAAATAGTCAAAGTGTTGGAGCGATTGCTCGTAATGCATGGCTCTCATAAGACATACTTATAATGATAATAATTATGAACACTTTGTATAACGCTTAATTTGTTGAAGCTCTAAGCGCTTTACAACATCTATAATGTTATAAACACCCTACAGAAAAACAAAAAACAAAAACCATGCAATTGGAAAACATAAAACATGCTGAAAACATATAAGATGCAACATATTATTAGGTCTCTACGTTTATACCTGCTGTCGAAAAAGTTGAGTTTTAAGAGCACTCTTAAAAGGGACCACTGTGTTTGTGTATAATTTCAATGGGCAATTCGTTCCACATCGCCGGGCCATGGTATGCAAAAGAACATTGTCCATATGACTTCGTTTTCATAGCGGGAACATTGAGTATACGATTGTCAGCTTAAGTATCTTGCTGGTGTATACACATGGGTGTATCTTGCTGGGGTATACACATAAGCAGCTGTTGGCCTAGATACGACCAGCTTCTGAGCCATAGGAACAAGACTACTTTCACTACACTTGGCTGCAGCAAAATCATAACCGTAGTCACCCATAAATATGTTCTGCTGATAGTATGGAAATTAGAAAAAATCAACAAAAAAATTAAAAAGAAAAAGAAAGAAAAAGATAACAAGAACTGCATGCTAATAGTATGTGTTGTAATCGTCTGACAAGCCTTGTCGTAGAAGTATATTGCGTATAATTTTATTAAAATATCTTAAACCTTTTTGGTCATCATAATTTTTCTATATTTATATAATGTTTTGCCATGCTTATTCGATTGTATTTTATTAATATATCCAATGCCGTTAAGTGTTATTTCCGTTGTATTTTTGGCATTTTACCAAATATTCTGTATTGTACTTTTCATTGTATTATTTTGTATTTTTCTGAGTATTTTGCAGTGTATTATTAATTTTACTTTTTGTATCTTATTTAGTATTTGCAGTGTGTTTTACTTTGTATTTATAAACTATAAAAATATATCGCAATGTTTTAGATCATTGTACTTTTTATCTGTTACGTTTTATCTTGTTTTGGTGGATGTAACTGTTTTTTCCTTTCAAGCCTCGAGGACTCGGCTCAAATGACTCCAAGGTTATTGTTAGGACATACATTTAGTAAAAGTAATAAGATTTACATTTTCTCTAAATTGTATTAAAGTTATTTTGTTTTACTAATTTATATTTAAAGTAATTTTCTACCAAAATATATTAAGATTAATTCCATTTATTTCTATATCACAACTATATACTATTTGAATCAAGTGTGCGCCCTTATGAGCGAAGGCAAAACTCACTTGCATTTGTACATTTCTCTTGTATATGTCAAAGTCAGCAAGAAAAATACACTTGATAAGCTACATAGGTTACAGACTATGGTAATGCAGCAAACGTTCTGTCGAATGACATTAACATAGGCGATCATCTGTATTGGAAATGAGAGCCTTTTTTCTGCTAGAATGAAATGAACGCCAACCAGTATGTTGACGAGGAACCATATTTGGTCGTGTGGTTACGTCCAGATTACACATAAAGGAAGTACAGACCAATCACCATCAGTTAATTCATTCTGAAGTCAGAAAGACTCACCTCTCTTATTACAGGTAAGACCGGTCTATGTTCGTAAACTTGTTTAAGGAATAGGCACTATCTGTTTGAGATGTTAACGATAAAATTCATGTTTGCCACAGTGTTTACTGAATTCTTCTTTTTATATTATAATGTAATGGAATGTTTAATTGTTTTAAAGAATTCATATTCATTTATACTTAGGGTAATTTGTATTGTAAAAGTCGGATTCGCTACCAACTTCATGTTTAGATTCAATGTTGAAATAAAGTAGTCTTTAAATAACAAAGAATACTATTTAGTAACATATTCTAAATTAGTATTCTATTTTAATATGAGTAAAATACATTTCTTCCCATTGATTATTGCACTAATCGCAGCTACATTTTATACTCTTTGGTCATCATGAAATTAATCGAGATTTAACTATTTGTATTATATTCTAAAATGCAATTGGTAAACTCAAAAAGAAAATGTAATTTCATATGTATTTCATGTATTTTAAATATACAGTAAAATTATTTAAATAAAGTTCATTCATTCTGAATTTAGTAAGATTGCCTAACTACAGTATCCCTCTCGCACTGCATATTTCTCCAAAATGTAGCAATATTTATACCATTATTAGTGACGTCCTTTTTTAAAAGAGCCTGATCCCATTCTTCTATCTCTCTCTCTCTCTCTCTCTCTCTCTCTCTCTCTCTCTCTCTCTCTCTCTCTCTCTCTCTCTCTCTCTCTCTCTCCATGGACATTGAGATTCCTTAAGTTATGAGTAATCCTTTCTTATAGCAAGAAACGAGATGAAGGTTAGGATAAGGCATACAAACCTCACATGGCGAGTGATGAAGAACAAACTCGACAACATTACATAATATTAATTTTGAGTATGTTAAACGTTCTATGTATAAGATATGTCTTGAAAAACATAGAAGGAAAACCAAAACTATACGAATGTAGTACCATCCTTACTACTTCTAGCTATTGATTATGCTGTGCAAATTACCAAACAATTTTATTCTTCACCACAGAGTATTTCTAGGTTTTATTTTGTCTGTACACATAATATAAGGAGAGTCATAGATTTTATAATTGACATAAATGATTGATGAGTTAATAAGCTGAATCAGACAGGAAAGTAGAGTAATTAGTAATGATTGAAAATTATATCTGGCTGACTGGCACGCGTTTCCCTTGCTGCAATAAATCACGAAAGAACGCGACACCGCATACTTTTTAAATTCGGTACATCAATACAATATCCAAACCTAATGAGGTCACAACAATAAAAAACAATTTACTGTATAATATGATATGACTCAACCTTATCCCTAAACGGTCTTCTGTAACAGTTAGGCTTGTCTTTGTGCTGTAATAGCAGGATGGTGACTTTCTATTTCAAGTACTAAAAGGTCAGTCATTCCAGAAAAACAGGCATTATTAGAAATAAAAACATGGGAAAAAAAATTAAGTATCTAATTTCTTTAAGCTGTTAGTACTGTTTGCATGTAGACTATCTACAGTATACAGTTTCAGATTTTCACACACACAATTGTAATAGTTTTGAAATAATACTATGTTAAACTTGGGTAACCATTTTTTAATTTACGGAAGTTAGAGTATGCCTTTTACTAGTGTCTAAAAATTTTCTGACTTTGGAAATTCATTTAATTTGCAGTATAAGAACTATGGGAAGTATCAATGATTGATGAGATATTAGATTACAAGATACTAATTAGTTGTTTGCCGCGACAACAGGCATAAACATTGAATAATTAGGAATAAAACGAAAATTTATTAATGAACGAACATCAAACAACACAACGAAACAGCAATCATAATTAATCAACCGTTTTCAATCAAAATAAAGCTTTCACTATGTCTAGTGAAACATGTTCAGAGAAAAAACTATAAGAGAACCACGAATTAGAATTTTACAACATTTTATATGTGCTCATATTTTGTTACAGAAGTTAGAAATTTATTGCTAATATACAACCTCTAACAATGTTTTAACTTGTCAAAATTTCAACATAATGTGAGTTAAAAGTTTTGGAATTTGCATTTTAAACCTTTTAGAATAATTTGTACATCTGAAAAATAATATTTTCTAAAACCACATAAAAAGAAAAAAAAATCACATTTTTAGTCTAGATCTAATTGTCAACTTCAAATCGCTAATTTTTGCACCAAATTAGGTTTTTATCAGTTGAAGAAATATGTGTACAATCTTTTTACATCCATAAATACTAAAAATAAAAAATAAAAAAAAATTTATTTGCTTTTACATAAGATATTCATTTTGTTACGGAGATCAGAAAAAGTCTTTAGATAAATGTACGTTTTTTTCTGTAAATGCAGTAACCGAATTCAGTCGCCTTTTGTCTCTGATCAATCTGAGTGTTTAAATTAAACACTTATGTATATTATAACTTAGTAATTGTTACTTCTACTTCTTTGAAAAGATTTTCTCGATATTTTCCAAATCTGAATTTGATATTTTCATGGACCGCTCACGAATTCCTATTTTTGCTGGTGGTTCGGATAATATGTACAAAACTTTCTCGGGTTCAATCCATACATTGCTGACAATAGCAGGATACATTCCTTGTGTAAACTTGGTTTTCTTTAACAGGGACAACGTAATGAACTTTAAAGGTTCCTTGGACGGCTTGTATAGGCGGTTTAGAATCTAAATTCGATTTAGCTTCATCGTAGTCGTTTTGAGTGTAATTGATGTATTTGACTTTGCTACCTTCTTCCATGGTTTTTTGAGCATACTCAGAAAAGTCAGATGCGTTTTGTATATTGGCCTTCCCATGTTTGATTGCATTGTCAGCAGACCTTTTCACACTTGCCCCTAGGCCATCGCATGGGCCCTTCCCGTGTCCTGATTCCAAATAGTTCCATCTTGCCTGAACTCCAAACTCTTCTTCATGTGTTGATACTAATCTAAAGATAGTTTTGTTTCTGTACTAACTAGTGGGTGAATCTGTCAGATAGTGAATTCTCTTCAGGTTTGGTACAAGTGTTTTCAGTTGTGGAATAAGTTTTTTTTTAGTATGGCGTAAACGGACACGGCATTGTAATTAAGAACATCCGACACGGCAACATAACATTGTACACATTTAACCTTGTTACCATTTCCTACTTGTTCGTCACCCTCTTGCCGATAGTAAACCACCATTGTATGTAGCGTTACCATGCTGGTGTTCCAATACGCGGACTGTACTCCTTCAAACGATGAACAAACATAATTCTCCGCGTAGTCCATCCATACCGCATCATCTCCAACCGGAAGATTTTCTCTCAATTTTCTCAACTCCTCAATTTAAGAGCCAGATTCTGATGTCTAGAACATAAGCATGTTTGACGTGAAGCAAACTTAGCTAGCACAATGTGTGTTGGTCTCATTTAATAGAAAAGAGATTTCGAAATTTTCAGTTGCGGATTTTCAAATCTAAACTTCTGGAACAGATTCTTCATATAGTCTGACAGAACATATTTTTGTTTCTGGTCAGCGTTTTCTGTTCTGGTGTCTTTCTTCCCTGGTAAAACTGAACTATTGTTCTCCCTTTCAAGAAAATGTATAACAGCTTCCCTAGTCATTCTATTATTCTTTGTTTTTCTTGGCTGCCCGAATTTTCGAATTTTCTTGATACCAACTCCAAGGACTTAGCTAATTGCTTTGCTGCATCTGTATTTCGACGAAAGTCCTCTCCAATAATGTCGGATGTTCTTTTTTTTTTTCATCACAAATGTTGTAACTTCAGCTGATATTGTATTTGCCACCAGTAATTTCTTTTTTTTTTTACAAAATTGATTTTTTTTCTTATTCTCTTTGGTGTTCCAATTAAGTGTTACTCCAATCTGAGATCCCTCATTTCCTTCTGAGTTTTTGATTTTGGAGTGAGAGAAATCTGTCTTCCTCTATCTAAATTCTTGTGACCAATATCTACAGACTCATTGGGGTTTTCGCTCTCAGTGCTTTGGCTATTTTCTGTTTCCTTTCTCACTTCTCTTTCATTTTCTGTGTCTTCATCCAAATAATCGAAATCCGTTTCATCTGCAGTCGTCTCGTCTCGTCTATTCAATTTGTCCTTTTTTATTCTTTCTATACGTTTCTGTAATCTTTTGTTTGCTTTTTGCAGTTGTTTATTTTTAAAGGAAAGTTCTTTATTTTGTCTATAAGCTTTTCGGAGGGATCATCTGTATCTTTTTGCGCAATCCTCCTCTTTCTTTTGTTTTATGAGTTGGCAAATTTGACGACAAGTCTTCCTTCTGGACTGTTTGACGGCAATGATTCAGCTACTTCCAAATTTTCCTTCTCTTCTAAGTTCTTGGTCTTTTTAATATCGTACCATTTTTTGGATCGTTTTCTTCCTTCTTCTCTCCGTTTTTTCTCTGCACTTGAATTTAGGTTTTCGACAGGAACATATGCGTCCCGCTTCCGCTTTGCTTCCTTCTGTAGAAACTCATCTTCATTCTTTTGCTTTTGTTTCTCCCTCCAACGCCTTTGTCTTTTTGCATTGGAAAGGGGTGTTTTGAAATAAATATAATAATAAATAACGTTATATTCTAGTCATGCATGTGATTTTATGTTGTTTTTGTGTTTGTTTCATTTTTTCATTTTGTCATTTTAAATTTTATTTTAGTTTTGTTTTTAGGGAAAGCCATCCGTTTTCATTGTTATTACAACAATGATAGTATATGTACAACAAAATATATCGAATTAGTCAGATTGTTTTTATTTTTGTGCTTAGATGCATGAATATAATTCTATGTGTATTATTATGAAATTTCTGATCTCCGTAACATTTATGATTTTTGACATCCGTAACGACCACAGGAGAAAAAAGAGTGATTGAAATGGAATGTTGTGTTTAGAATAAGATAATTTGAGCATATACTACGTATTTAAATAATATAAATTATTCAGATATGTTATCTTGATTGGTAAGCATTATTTAAAGTGATTATGCAAAGTGTAGTTATATGCGTCTGACATCCATAACGTTAATTATTTTGTGGATATGTCCTCAAACGCAGTAAAAGTTAAATTTTATAGGGGCTTTTCTCACTACTTTAAAATAATGCAAAATAATGTTTATATAATACATTTTTAGGTGTCATTATGGAGCACAACTTAAGGTTGTGTTTTTCATCTGACCTCCTTAACATTTTACCAGTCTAATGTAAATGGGTATAATTTCTCCTTTCACCGGCAATATGACGTCATTATTGCAAATGATTTTCGTGACCTTTAACGATAATTTTGTCTAAAAACTTAGAACCAAACATATTTAGTCACCACATCGGTGTCTATAATGCATAGCAAGATATAAAAAATACTTATTTTTTTTCTTCTGTAAATATTTTTCTACAATAATACAACTTTTGTCATAGCTATTTTTTGTCGTCTGCATGTACCGGTGCCAAACTAAATAATACACTGGCTAAAAAGTCCTATATTTCCGGTTATTTTCCTTTAGAAAGATCTGTTATGGATGTCAGAGGTTACGGATGTCAGAAAAACTAATTATGTTTTGAAAAAAAAAATAAGATGAATCAGGATTTGTACAGAAGAAATAAGTAGTTTTATTCTATAGAGTCCCCAATTAAAATGAATGATCTCCATTTATTCTTTCATTTTCCTATTTTAAAAAAAATGTGTTATGGAGGTCAGAGCCCTAAATGTGACATTCAAAATATATTAATGTTTTGACTCATAGTTTTGAAATTGACCTCTGTCATTATTAATTTAAGATAAAGTTCATATTCTTTTACCAATTTCAACTTATAAACGAGAGTATTACCTTAAGATTTTCGTTAATAAAGGCTTTTCGTGGTGGTCTAGATTCTTGTTACGAATGTTGTATACAATTTGGCGACAACAATGTAAAATCTAACACAAAGATATATTCTTGTTGTTCTTTTCTGTGCTAATGCTGTTTGAATCTATATATTTATCTGTAAAATTTATCGCAAAAAAAATTCCAAATTTCATATTAAAACTCTGCTTATTCCGCGAGCGTTTTTTCTGTTATTTCCAATGCGACACAGAACAATTGCATTTTCCGGTACATTTCCGACACCAGTAAGAAAAATTGTCTATAAAGAAATTATAGGTTTTTTAGTTTTTCTCTTCTTAGGATTATATTTAAAACAATGAAAACATAAAAACATTGTATTAAAGTAAAGAACAATAATTGCGCAATCAGCAAGCGACATTTAGACGAATTTGAATGAAAAAAGAAGGCCGTTTTGTCTGGAATGACTGAAATGCGGTCAACAAGTGTTAACATTAAACGTGCAAATAAACATTCACACGAATAAGTGACAATTATTTTTGTCAAGAGCTTGACCCATTGCGTCTGGACACAATGCATATTCACAGTAGTAAACTTGTAAGAAAGGTGCAATGGTCGTTTGAAGATTGAAGGGATGCAAGTGTATAATAATTGTTTTTACTAAATCGGAAACTGGTGAATACTTACATTTATACGATAATGGAATGAGCAATTATATATATTATTTGTAACGCGTTCAAGGCACAATATTAACAATCGAACAGTCTTGCATATTATTTAGTTCGCATCAAGTATCACCTATATATTTTTAAAGCATTTAGTTAATGTTTTCTGTTTATCTTTGTTGTTTTCGTTTAGTAGAAAATTAGATAATTTCCGTCGCTTAAAAGAAGTTCATTAAAATGTAAGTAAAATACGAAAATATAATAAACAAAGATCTGCCATCAGAACAATAAGTTAATAAATTGTTATATGTATTTAATTTACATTTTTTTTTTTTTTTGTCTTAACATTTCTATTTCATTATATGCTATGGATTATGTAACATTGTATGTTTGATTTGATCTTGTTCAAAATAAAGTTTATTGTGATATCATTAGTTTTGGTTTTGTAGCAAACATGTTTATTTTACTCTAAGTCTTAAACATTGGAAATTCCCCATGAATTCCCAAATCTATTTGTTTATTACATAAAAAATTATAACTAGGAATTTATTTTGCAAACATTATCAATCTTCCAGATGGAAACTTTTCATTAGGTAATACTTTTGGCAATATCTAATCTTTTACTGGAAAGGTATATTGTTAGCGCTTTAAGACCTTTGCAGAATCAATTGTATTGCTCTTGTCCCCATACATTCATTTAGGCTGGAATTTCATTTAACTCAAATTATCTATTCACTGGAAATACAGAACACTCTTCAAAAATAACATTCTTGAGAATCGAGACTTGAATTTATAGCAAAATGTCAAAGAAGTATGCAGTCTTGGATTGTATTATTGCTATCCAACAAAAAGACAGTTGGTACATCACCACTACACGGGCCACTACAAGCACATTAACACTTTCAGCGTTGCATTTGATTTGGATTTGTCAGCGAATTCTTATTTAGAATTTTAATCATTAGGACTTGGTTTGAGGATTCTAAGAATTTTACCCACAATACAGTAAATTCCATTTTTAAATGTTCACTTTGTATTCCATGGAAAGAAATTATTTCTTGAATTTTATAACGCTTGCTGCTTCTCACACTTTTCTGTTACTTGTTTTAAAACCATAATGGTCGTAATATATTTCGAACACTATTTTCTTTGAATACGCTTTATGAGAATGACATACTTTCATCAGCGCTAAATCAAAATCTGCAAAATGAATGCATAATGTATCAAAAAATGCAATAGTTCCGAATTATAAAATGAATACACACTGTACAATAATTTGCTTTAGTTGTCGAATTATAAAATTAATGCATACTGTACCATATTTTGCAATAGTTCCGAATTATAAAATGAATGCATACTGTACCATAAATAAAATAGTTCCGAATTATAAAATGAATGCATACTGTACCATAAATAAAATAGTTCCGAATTATAAAATGAATGCATACTGTACCATAAATAAAATAGTTCCGAATTATAAAATGAATGCATACTGTACCATAAATAAAATAGTTCCGAATTATAAAATGAATGCATACTGTACCATAAATAAAATAGTTTCGAATTATATTGTTGATGGGAATCACGTTGATGTAAACAAAGAAATTAACGAACAAAATACATGAGAAATTACTAAATCATCCAAGTTGTTTGATATTTTTTTAAATGAGAAGTTCTTCAAAATCGCCCGTATTGCTTTTCATGGTTGGAGATATGAGATGGTGTTGTGCAGCTACTGCTTGCTCCTTAGTACGAGTTCAGCAAAATGAAATTTTGTGCCTTTGTCGCGAAGGTGCGGTTTAGTTTCTTAGACTAGGTATTTTGCTTTGAACATTTTGCGACTAGCTAATAATTTCGTAGACGACAAACAATTACTGCTTCATAAAGCGTACGTTGAAAATGCCATCAGACCAAATCCTAAACACATGGAAAATATAGTGCCTAAGATGGTATTCAGAGGACGTTTACTGTAGAGAAACAAGCAACTGATGATCAATGGAATAATTTTTTTTAAAAAGCTGGATGGCTTTACAGTTAAAATAACTAAAGAAGGTAATACGTTATTGAGAGAATTTTTGTCACTATACACACCACAACCCAGTAAGAATTACCACGAATTACTAGTGTTGTACAATGCAGAACAAAATTCTAGGTGGAAAAAACTGCGACAATCACTGAAATACAAGAACAGCAGCGTGAGTTTCCGGAACGACACTAGCATTTTAGGAGCTGGCTAGCTGAACAACCACCTATACATAATTTATTACAAAGAAATGAAAGTCACAGTAGCTAAACAAATACGTAAATAGGTTCTACCAGAAAAACTAACAACGTGCTGCAGTTGTGCCTTTATTAGCAAAACACCAAAAGTGAGAGGGTGTAACAAAGCCTTCATGGAAGCGACTACGTTGACTAAAACTAAAAAGCCCCCAAACAAAAAATACAAACTTTGAGAATTGTTGAATCAAATGATATATTTTGAGAGGTTAACCGGGCTGATTGAATAAAGAATAAAAGAATAATATAAATTTTTCGTTGAAAAACGAAGAGTATATGAATAATGTCAGGCAAAGCCAGTAAAGGGCTCTAGTGTACGTTTTGACCATAACATCACTGAGGATCTATTGGAAATACTCGTAGGATTAGTTCGTGCGGGCAACAGTGTACCGGAAAATATCAATGTCACCACATCGATTCATGAACGGTTATATATATATATATATATATATATATATATATATATATATATATATAAACATCATCGATTTATATATATATATATATATATATATATATATATATATATATATATATATATATATATATATATATATATATATATACCAGTCTCACAATTTTATATTATCCATAAGTTTAGTATGATTATTTAAGATGTTTCGTACATGTACCTTGTTTCCAATTATCACGTTGCCTCGAGACGGTCCCTCGTTGAAAGCACACGGCTTTGAATGAGATCGACCGACCGACTCTCATTTGATCCATTCTGATGATTATTTCAACTCATCTTTATGTTTCGAGTAACTGTTAGTAACTTATGTATTACTATATGACGATATTTTATGATGTCTTAGCTGTTTACAGTGTATTTTTAATCAAATAGTGCCTCCCAGAACGTGCTATGCTACTTCGTAATGACGTCGTTCCCAGTCTTTTTAAGTTGCTTGAGCGCGAGCTGGTAGCGTTTTCGTTTCTAACCAAAATCGGAGAATCTCGAATGTTTCCGTTGTTTGTTTATGTAAACATTAGAGGTTCTCCAAGGGTATAGAGAGTATAAAAAGGGCTCCTGTCATCGCAGACGAGAGACGTATCATTCACATCATCTTCATTCATCATTTCATTCAGGCGAAGACTGCGGACCGAGTAGGACGGCTTTTCCAGAGCTGGCGACCTGGTGACGTCACAGTGCTATTGCGAAAGCATGAATCCCGGGCTTAACAGTTAAGGATGTACGCTGTTATGTTATCCGGTCACAGCAATGGAATGTAACATCTACTAGTATAGCGGCGAATTACACAGCGAACTTAAAGAAGAAATTTCGTAACTCCCGACTTGTTTCGTGGCTGAAATGGAAACAGCGAGAATACTGTGTAGCAGCGACCTCGACTTTCTCAACGCAGAATCAACATAAGTCCCGAACTTGATTTGTGGTAGGGGATTTAGCGAGGGGAGAATAGTGGCCGTTTTTTCATCAAAATACAAGGAGAAGAATACTGGATGCTGTAGCTGTTTGACTGCTGCTTTATCATACT
This sequence comes from Unio delphinus, assembly GCA_029339505.1. Taxonomy (NCBI): domain Eukaryota; kingdom Metazoa; phylum Mollusca; class Bivalvia; order Unionida; family Unionidae; genus Unio; species Unio delphinus. The sequence goes on along the minus strand of JAQISU010000049.1, from coordinate 94,764 downwards.
TTTGAGACCATATTGTAACCTGCCATGGATATTTAAACAATATGGCGGACCTTGGGCGCGCTGACTGGCGATATCAGAATAGGAGTGAGACTGTCCCACAGGACTGCACGAGGACATAGGATGATATCGTCAAGTCAGCGAAACTCTACCCTTGATACTCAGAAGTGTGATACAATTTCAGCTTCCATGCGGATACAGTGACCATCACCAGTACTACAAGGAATGCAGTCGCATAATGAAAAGATTTTCATTGTCTTTGCCTGAATAATAGGGGACTCATTTGGTTACGAGTACCCCTCTTTGAATAACTTTCCGTGGCCCTAAAAAGCTAATTAGACCTTATTGGTGCTGCCTCCATTAAATTTTAGACCAAAAATTACCTACCATTGACTACACTACTATATGTCACTATGACATTTTAATTTCAAAATTTGTTAGGGACTTATTATATGTACGCTTATGTACTAGCTTTATTTGAATGATAGGAAATTAAATAACAATTCTTCAACTCAAATATTTGAGTAATTGCACAGGTGGCTAACACATTATTGGATGTTAAGCTGTCCATTAGTACAACTGGACTGAATTTGACCTTTAGTATGACCTTTTCGTTTCAGGTGTGGACTGCGTCCTTTGCTGTGCTGTCTTGCTGTTTGCGTGCTCTGGTGTGTGCTGCTGTGTCGACGCCCTCCTGGACCTGGGCCTTTTCCACCTTTGCTTTGTCCGACTCACCAAATTACTAGCGAAATGAGAAAACATTTTCCCTCGCTACCACTGGTTGTTCCGATTGGTTGTTAGGGATGGGTGTGTGTAGGTACTATTCCTACCCACCCCATGGGCTTTCATTTCTCTCGATAGTTACTTTTTAGTAATTCGGGAGAACGCCCTATTTAAAATATAGTGCATTTAAGCACTGTAAATCCTGAGGGGGGGGGGGGGTAGCGACCCTCCCCAAGGGACCTTAAATGGCCACCGATATGGTGGCTATAAAAGTTGCCCATATGCCCCTAGAGGGCGGTGGCAACTATAAAACATCCATTTCAGTCAGTCGCAGACGAGAGAGATATAGAGAAAAAGGGGTTAGATAGAGATTGAGACTGATTGCATTGAAATCGAACTGTTCTAAATTTCCTCAGTCATGAATAATTTTATACGGGTAAAATCCCTCTACAAAAGTGATATATTATTGAAATGACAAAATTCGGATTTGTCCAGATTTTGATTTCTTCCAAATTTCGGATTAGCCCCAAAATTCGGATTTGTCCAGATTTTGATTTCTTCCAAATTTCGGATTAGCCCTAAAATTCGGATTTGTCCAGATTTTGATTTCTTCCAAATTTCGGATTAGCCCCAAAATTCGGATTTGTCCAGATTTTGATTTCTTCCAAATTTTGGATTAGCCCCAAAATTCGGATTTGTCCAGATTTTGATTTCTTCCAAATTTCGGATTAGCCCCCAAATTCGGATTTATCCAGATTTTGATTTTACACAAATTTCGGATAGGAGTTTTACAATTTATTTATATAGTTTAGGTAATTAGGTTTAATACCTGTCTCCAATAAGATTAATCTTTGATGTTATAACAACATTAACTTTATTTTATAAAATCTTTATTTTATAAAATCTAGTTCATAAAACCTTGATTCTGAAATTGATGTTTTTTTAAAGATGGCTACAAACTTGTGTATTAAACAAGCCACATTGTTGGATATATTAAATGTATAGTCATAAAGTATAATTACAATTGTGTATGTCAATGTACTTGTGATATTGTGAATATTTCATAAAAGTAAATAAGAGAGAAAACACAATAAAAAGTAAAACATAATTTATTTTGCATTTACTTGTCATAGATAGTACACCGCTCCCTCGATAACTCGCGCACAACGGGGTCCAAAAACATCGACCGCACTATAAGCGAGGGCGCGAGTTACCGAGGGACCTATTAAAAAAAACTAATAAAGAGATGGGAGATCGACAGATAGGCGAAAGGGGGGGGGTGCATTGTTAAATACTCGTTTTATAATCGTGCTGAAAATAACTGTGAATAAATATTTCTTTATAAAGGTGTTGTTCGTTTTTCTTTATAAATTACCTTTAATTTCTGGATAAAATATCTTGAAAAGAGCGTAAAAACAAACATTATTCCACGAGGTATCAGTACTCTTAACATGTGTATCGCTAAATACATTGTGTATTACGTCACTTCTTTTTGTGTTGATTTGGATACATTCTAGTTTTATTGTTTGTTCAAAATGAATCAAGATTTATTTTATCAAAAAAGATAACATTCATATCGAAAAACGACAACGTCGAAACTTGTGTTGATCTAAAAAAACATAAAATTCTGCTATCACAAAATAGATACATAGATAGATTGATTAGATAGATAGATAGAGTAAAATGTAAAAAAAAAACATTACAAAGATAAACCATTACCAACCATGAATTTAATGGGTCTAAACGTCCGAAAAAAAAAAATATATAAAATATTTAAATCATCCGATAGCATAGACCATCCTCATCACAAGTATAAACTTGGTCGTCTGTATATCCATCACGGGTCAGTATATCTCGGAGTTGGTTGGGATAACTAGATGCGGCCGCCTGATTTGCTGAGCGTATCTCTCCCGACAAAGAATTTTGTTTTATTCCATGTCGGCGCTGGAATCTCCGAAGCCATCCATGGCTTGCCATGAAATCTGATTCAGTATCCATAGTTTTTTGCCATTTTCTCTGCCTGGACCTTGAGAATTGTTCCCGAAATCTGAACACTTTGTTTACGTTGTTGTGTGAACCAGGCGTACACAGCATCACCTAATTCTGTGTCGTTTGCATTGCGTGCCCGTTTCCGTTTAAATCCATAATCAGAATCAACTTCATGCAAATAATCCCGAAATTTCTGCTCATCCTTGAGCCAACCTCTGAGTGTCGCCTCGGCAAGTTTAGGTTCACTACAAACTTTTGATCTTGATTCACCATTACGAACCCTCTGTATGACAGTAAGCTTTTCATTCACCGAGTACGCTTTTCGCTTGATTCCCTTGCTCTCCATGATCACATTTACAAATGATTAGGATAAATTACTGATTAATATATACTTTAATGACAATAAGTACATACTATTTGAAACCATGTTCGATTGGTCCAACTAATTTGATCGATGTTGAGACACGATATTGACCACAAGAGTTTATGCAGGTAGGATTTGCATTCATTTGAACTTTTGTATTGTGCGTCTTTTACCCGAATTGATACAAAAGACCGCCTTATAAAACAAAGCAGGTCTATTTTAATTGAGTTTTTACAATGCAACAAACACTTCCCCAAGTCGTCGATCAAAACGCAACCGGCAGTTAATTAGGTTCTCACAGATGTGCTCGCGGGCATCGATGTGACGGTCAATTGACTCTTTTCATGTTTGAATAGAAGAGAACATGCAACGATTATACTGCTTACACTGCAACACAGTGAAAAGATTAAAACACTAATTTCCCCTATACATAAACAGTATTATTATTTACAGTGACCTGAGAAAATATTTTTTTCCGATAAAATCTAACAAGATATGTGATTCCTTATTAAAACCTGAAAATGTCACGATTTTAATTTTAACTTTTCGGGCACTAACCGTCATTTTCGACGATAAAACGGGCAATATATCAAGGTTTCATTCACCAGTTCTGATCACGATTTTCTTCATTTTTAAAAAATATTTTCTTTAAAAAAAACGGGATCCACGCCGAACACCGCGTTATAAGCGGGTTCGCGAGTTATCAGGACGCGAGTTATCGAGGGAGCGGTGTACACAGTTCTTCATTCTCCTCTATAAGCTCTTCTGTCGTTCTAATCTTTTATTGTACAGAAATATCAATGCAAACACCCCAATAAATTGGTTACATTTATTTCACCTCAAGCCAGTACCAGACGAACCCAGAATATGTTATGACTGAAAGAATATTAGCAAACGGTCGTAACAAATGGTGTCAGAAGTGGGATTCTGAAAAACAAAATTAAAAACCAGAATGTTATGAAAAATTAAAAATTAATTATATTTATATTAGTTGTACATAGTTGTTTGTTAATCTGGTATTGGTGGTGAAGAAAAAAAAAATGGATGAAAGAAGAAAAAGCAATTCAATTGAAAGTGCTATTGGAGGTGCATCTCCTTCCAGTGAAATTGATGAAAATGAAAACAGAAATATGGATGAAAATTGGGAAGTGAATACTTCCTTTGAGGAAAGGTTAGATAGAAATTTGAGTCAGTTTACACATGGGGTGAAGAATACCATTTCATCTCTGAGTGAGACAATGAGCCTGCAGTTTGAAAATGTTTCTCTCAAATTACATGAAATGCAAGAAAGGCTTGAAAAAGTAGAAGATAATTCATCCAGTAAAGAAAATCGAATCGCAAAAGAATCAGAAACAAAAATTGTAAACCACAATGTGCATTCATTGCATAAATTGCCCCTGAATGGTAAAACAAATACAACCCCTAAAATTAAACCTCAGTTATTTGATGGAAATATAGATATTAATGAATATCTCACTCAATTTAACATTGTGGCAGAAATCAATGGTTGGAATAATCACGAAAAAGCATTGTACCTTGCTAGTAGTTTGTCTGGAGTAGCTCGTTCATTGCTCAGTGAATTGGAAAATAACCAGAGAACAAACTATGATACTCTAGTAAGAGCTCTCTTTAATAGATTTGGTTCTATAAATAGAGCTGAGATCTTTTGCTCAAAATTGAAATCTAGATACCAAGAAAAGGGGGAGACCCTTCCTGAACTTGCTCAGAATATCAGAAAACTTACAAGATTAGCCTATCCTTCTGCAAGCACTGAAGTAGTAGAAATTTTAGCAATAGAACAGTTCACTGAAGCTATCAATGATTCTGATATACGATTGAGACTTCGGGAACAAGGTCTAAAAACCATGTCAGAAGTAGAAACATTGGCTGTAAAACTAGAAGCACACAGAATAGCAGATAGACAATGAAATAGAATGGTTGGTTCTGTTCAAGAAAATGGTATGAAAGAGTTTGAAGATTGCCAACAAAACTGTGGTAGCGATGAACTTAAAGCTTTGAAAAGTTAACTTCAACAATAGATGAACTTGTGCAACAAGTAAAATTGAATCAGCAAAGCAATAAATCACAAAATTCACATGGTCAAAGATATCAGATTAACGGTAGAAATTATGCGAATCAGTCCAGGGAAAGATATGGTGGTTTTAACCATCAGCAAAATAATATCAAACATAATTGGGGAGACAACTCCAAACATAATTTGAATTATAGATCAAATTATGACAATACCAAAAGATTTCAGGGTGGTTGGAGAGAAAATAGAAATCAACATGAAAGGCACTACCAGGAAAACGGGAATGGGGCGAGCAAAGGGACCAAAACTCGTCCTTTCCTCACTCCAGATCCCCAATAATTAAGCTAAACAGTGTGGGAAAGGATGACGGTTACTTTGTAAAGGGAACAGTAAACCATAATGAAATGAAATTGCTTTGTGACACAGGGGCAAGTGTGTCCATTTTAAGAAAGAGTGTTGTAGAACAATGGTCAAATCAACCAAAAATCATTCCAGTAAATACCAGATTACTGACAGTAACAGGAGAGACTGTACCATTTTTTGGTAAAGCAAATGTGGGTATAAAACTTGGGAATAAAGTATTTAAAACTGAGATGCTTATTGCAGAAATTCAACAAGATGGGATCCTGGGTATGGACTTTATGACAGCAAACAAATGTGACTTGTTGATAAGCAAGAGATGTTTAAATGTAAATGGAGAACAAGTTACCTGTTTCTTTTTCAATGGAAAGGAACCTGTCTGTTGCCGGGTAGCAGTTACTGAAACTGTTGAGATTCCTGCACATTCTGAAATAATAGTAAACAGTAAACCATTGGGAATTGTGGGAGAAGGCTCCTATGGATTGATTGAACCTGAAGTTAAATTTACTGAAAAGACAGGATTGTTGGTAGCCAAGGTCTTAGTTGATCCTAGCAGAAATACATTACCCATTAGAATAGCAAATTTTGGAACAGAATCATGCAAAATATTTAAAAATACAGTAGTAGCTGAATATCATCCTGCATCAATTAATGATTGTATTACATCAGAATCAAAAACTGTCTCAGAAACAGATGATAAAATGAATGAAATAATGCCCAAACACCTAATAGATATGTTTGAAAGATCCTCCAAGAATCTAAGTGAAGAGCAAATAAATGAATTAAGAAAATTTCTAATTAAAAATCAGGATGTGTTTTCCAGAAATTCTAATGACATAGGCCACACTACACTAACCCAACATACCATTAACACAAAGGATGCTCAACCAATTAGACTTTATCCATACAGAATTCCACTAGCAAAAAGAAGGATTGCTGAAGAAGAAATTAAGAAAATGGCAGAAACTGACATAATTGAAAAATGTCCCCAAAGTCCTTGGAATGCTCCTGTAGTAATGGTAAACAAGCCAGATGGATCTGTTAGATTTTGTTGTGATTTTAGATGCTTGAATGATGTGACAGTAAAGGATTCACAACCTTTACCTCGTATTGATGATAGTCTTGATGCACTTTCTGGTTCAAAATGGTGGTCTTGCCTTGACATGAAATCAGGCTATTGGCAATGTGAAATTAAGGAAGAAGACAGACTAAAAACTGCTTTTTCAATACCTGGTGGTGAACAGTGGATGTGGAAAAGAATGGCATTTGGTTTATGTAATGCACCCGCCACATTCACCAGATTGACTCAAATTGTATTTTCTGGTCTAATATGGAAAACTCTGATCTTGTATTTGGATGATCTGATTTGTTTTTCGAAAACATTTGAGGGTCAACTTGAAAATCTTACCATTATCTTTGAGAGGTTGCGACAAGCAAATTTAAAACTGAATCCAAAGAAGTGTTATCTTTTGCAGAAACAAGTTTCTTTCTTAGGACACTTGATAACTGAATCAGGTGTTGTGACTTTACCTGAAAAGATACAAACCATTAATGAATGGCCTGTACCAAGAACTGCCAAACAAACCAAAAGCTTTGTTTCTCTGTGTTCATATTATAGATCTTATGTTCACAGATTTGCAGATATTGCTAAACCTCTCCATCAAATGGCAGAAAAGAATGTAAAGTTCAAGTGGACGGCTGAATGTCAAAGTTCATTTGATATGTTGAAACAAGCTTTAACAAAAGTTCCAATACTTGCATTCCCAACTGAAAATGACCCATTCATCCTTGATTGTGATGCTTCAAATATCGGACAGGGTGCTGTCCTATCACAAGTCCAAGATGGAAAGGAGAAGGTTATTTATTACTTTAGCAAATGCTTTTCAAAACCTGAGAGACAATACTGTGTAACTCGCAGAGAGTTATTGGCTATTGTAAATGCCATTAAACACTTTCACAATTATTTGTATGGTCGTAGGTTCACAGTGAGAACAGACCATGGTAGTCTGAGATGGCTTTTGAATTTTAAATTAGTGGAAGGACAATTGGCCAGATGGTTAACATTTCTGTCAGCATATGACTATGTAATTGAATACAGGCAAGGAAAGATCCATAATAATGCTGATGCATTATCAAGAAGACCATGTCATGACATCCTCTGCAAATATTGTGATAGATTGGAAGAACGCTGCAATGAAACAATGAAAATTGACCAAAACAATGAAACCTGCAAAGTTGAAAGTGTTCCTATTCTATCCTGTAATGTAGACAGAAATAAAATAATTGACAATGTTGATAGTATCAATAGTAAGGAGGAATTACAAGTTGGTATTAAGGCGGTTGGTCAAAGTGTCTTAAATGAAATGTGTACAAAGAATTTACTCCATGGGATGATACTGTGTATGTTCATAATTTTTCATGTAGTGTCAGATACAATGACAACAATTGTTGTCCTCTTATACTACTTCATCTCAATCTTAGTAGAACACCATTGCAAAAGAAATGAATATGAAAAGAATGAATCTAAAAGTCTGACTAATCAAGGATCTCAGAAAAGGAATAGTACAGAAAAGTCAGTATACAGCACTGATGAATTAAGTAAAGGTGATAACACATACTGTATTATGTCTAAAGAGATTAATACTGAATTAGAGAAGACTAATAACAGAAATATACAGAATAAATGTGCACCTGATTTATCAAATGCTAAAGCTGAAAGTAGTGACATAAATGGATATTTGAAGTCTCAAGTAAATGATGCTGGAAATTCTAAAAACACAGAAATTCACCTAGAGAACTTAGACATAGAAAATTTGGATCTCAATGTTCTAGCAAAGTTACAATTACAAGATCCAATTTTAAAAATGGTACATGACTGGTTGAAAAATAAGAATAAGCCTGATTGGGCTGATGTTGCTAAATATGTCCTAGACATTAAGTACTTTTGGTACAGGTGGGAATCTCTGTGTCTAGAGAATAATGTTTTATATAGAAAATGGGGAAAGTCATGATGGAAAAGAATTCACATTTCACATTATAATACCAAAAAGTTTGAAAACATTTGTTTTGACCCAACTGCATAATAGTGTTTGCAGTGCACATCTTGGTATCACCAAAACTCTACATAAAATAAGACAAAGATTTTTCTGGTATGCCTTAAGAAGAGATGTAGAGAATTGGTGCAAGAATTATACAATTTGTGGTTCTAGAAAGATGCCGAAAAAGAAAGCAAAGGCTCCCCTTAAACAATACCATGTTGGTTTACCCATGGAAAGAATAGCAATTGATTTTATAGGACCTTTACCAAAATCAAGACAGGGTAAAATGTATCTAATGGTAGTTGCAGATTATTTTACAAAATGGACAGAAGCCATTCCATTACCAAATATTGAAGCACAGACTGTAGCAAAAGCCTTGATTGAAAATTTCATATCACGATTTGGTGTACCATTACTCATACACACAGATCAGGGATCTAATTTTGAAAGTAATTTATTTCAAGAAATGTGTCAGGTTCTGGGTATTAAGAAAACCCGAACAACTACTGCAAGACCCCAATCAGATGGTATGGTTGAAAGAGCAAATCGTACAATAATGAATATGCTTTCTGCTTATGTGTCAGATCATCAAAGAGACTGGGATGAATATGTACCTTTGGTAATGATGGCCTACAGGTCTTCAGTTCATGAAAGTACTGGAACAAGCCCTGTTTTAATGACATTTGGAAGGGAGATAACTCTACCCATAGACATTGTCTTTGGTGATCCTGAGAAACAGCCATCTGAAAGTCAGAAATATAAAACTAATTCTGCAAATGAACTAAAAGAAAGATTAAATGAAATACATGAACTTTCCAGAAAGAAAATACAACTTTCTGGTGGAAATATGAAAAGGAATTATGATCTGAGAGTCAATCTCCATAACTACAATATAGATGATAAAGTATGGTATTTTGACCCCAAAAGGATAAGAGGTTTGAATTCGAAATTACAAAGAACCTGGAAAGGTCCATTTGAAATTATTTCTAAACTTAATGATGTGCTTTACAGAATACAAGAAAGCCCAAGGCATATGCCAAAAATTGTACATCATGACAAACTAAAATCATTTCAGAGAGAAGTTATTTCTCCTTGTTTAAATATTAATAATTAATGAAACTTTAAGTGCTTTCAGATGTAAGCATTTTCAGAATTTACACATATATCTAATTCTGCTTCTCTTAGTATAAGAAAATTGTTGCTTTGGTTGCTGAAGGAAATTTACTGAACATGAAATGTTTTGAAAATTGAATGAATGTAAATTGAATAGTATTAAGATATGTGTAAATAGAAAATAAATAAAAAAATTAAAAAAATTAAAAAAAAATAAAAAAAATAATGGTAGATAATATGTCTTATAACATTGCAGAACTGTATTGAATTGTATATGTGTATTTATTTATTAGTAACAAATATTTTATGAATTGCAGAGTGGTGACTGGGTTTGCGGAATTTGTGAGGAAATCAGATTTTTTACCAGAAACAAGTGCGTTAATCATTTAATTGAACAACATTCCGGTATTAGCTTCAAGTGCACCTTATGCAAAAAGTTATTTATTAGGAATGACAATCCACACACATGCAAAGCGAAAAAAGAAGACTTTGATAGATTTGCTCAAGTATCTGGAAAACGAGGCCCTTATGCAGAAAAAGAGTTAAGTGACTTTATTGCTACAGTGGCAAATAAAAATGTGAAAAATGTGAATGACATGCAAAAGGTAGTTAACAGTCCATCAAAACGAAAACGAAACTCTTCCTTGACTCCCAGCAAGAGACAATATAGAATACCACCAATCCACATCACCGCCAAAACTCATTCCTCAATGCCATCCAACCGGAAATCTTCAAGAAATCGAACCAAATCACCTACCTTCTCAACTCCTAGTAGTTCCAGGTCCAACTCTAGTTCTTCCACAAGAAGCTCAAGTTCATCTGGAAGTTCTTCCAGTCATAGCCACTCCAGTTCATTTTCGAAAACACCTGAGAGGAGAGTAACCGAAAGTGTTAGGACTCCACCAACCCCTCAAATACTAAAAGAACTCCTCGGAATTGATACAGAAAGTTTATTCGGAAGGATAACAAGGAATATTTACTAGAGGAAGAGATGACAAATGCACAGAAGGAAAATAAAAGAAAGAATGAAATGTCTGATGCTAATGAGAATGAAAATCATGGAGAAGATAAAAAGGGAAGTAGAAAAGAAAGAGATCCAATAATAATTAATGAGAAAGGTGAAAATGTCATGAGTGTTATGAAAGGGAAGAATGTGAACAATGTTAGAGATGAGAGATTGGAAGAAAAAAGGGACCTAAGCAAGAAGACAGACAGTATGGTATTGAAACAGACAGTGAATAGAAAGAAAGAAAGCAATAATGATGTAAGAAGTAGAGGTATGGAGATACAAAGTAGACTAAAGGAATTACAACAACTGCAAAATAGTAAGTTTATGTTAAATGTTGGGGGTTGTAAAATGGAAACAAGTCGGATTACTTTGTCTAAAGATCCTGAGTCACTCTTTGCAAAGGCAATAGAGTCTAGGGAACATTGTTGTTCAACTAGCAATGTTATTTTTATTGACAGGTACCAAACCCATATGAGATTTATATTAAATTACCTCCGTTACAATGGCTCTATGCCTGAGGCCTTAATCCCTAGAGACAGGCGAAATTTAACAGAAATTCTACATGAGGCTGAGTATTATAATCTGAAAGGCCTGTCCTCACTACTTTGGAAAAGGCTGAATTTATTACTTGAGTGGGGAGAAGTTTGAAAAACTATAATGTCAGAAAGACACACAATGAATAGAAATTTGATTGAAATAACTACATGTATAATGAAAATTAAGATGTGACAAGACTGTCTGGAATTGAAAATTATTTTTAAAAATTTTGAAGGATTGAACTTGTGTTAGGAAACTGAAAATCAACCATGTTGACCACTGGACCCAAATACCACAGAGACTGTTGGACCTAAAGGTGTCTACTGACTATCTTGCGCATGAATATATAATGGGAAATCATCACAAAATGTAGAAAACTAAATACACAATCTAGATCATAGATGTACATCCAATAATTTATTAAATTAATTTATTTTTAATAATATTGCTCATACTTATCTATTTGATGTACAAGAAGATTACAGCATGTTAATTCCAAGCTGAAACTGGGTATTTCATTATTTTTCTTCATATTATCTTAATGGTTGCAGATATATTTTATCTGAATGAAAGAAAATATATAGGTATGATATATGTATTTTATGTTCAACATATAGGTATTGAAATTTGATGTGCATCAATATGTATTTTAAAAATACAATTTGTATCATTTATATGTATGAAATATCTTTTAAATGAATTATTGAATTATTTTATAAACATAAGATGAATTTAACATATGAATTAATATTATACTGGATTACCATGTCAATATATTTTTGTGTGGAAAGTTTTCATGTTAAAAAATACAAATGAAATTCTAAATTCATTTGTTAGATATCATTATCATTATGAATTATTTAAATGGTACATAAATGCAGTGTTAGTTCTTTTCTCAAAGGAATTGGGTGGGTTATAATCCCACTGAGGCTGATAGTAGTCAGTTACTACAGAACCACTATACATTATAGGAAAAGTAAATATTACTAGAATTTAGAAAGGGTTCTGTATAATTTGTTTAAGTGTATGATAAATTTTCAAATGAATTATAACAGTTGTAAATAAATGTACGGTTATTTTATCTCTCAATGAAATATTTACAAGACAATTTAAAAATAATAATAATAATAATAATATGTATTATATTTGTAAACACATGTATGATCATTATGTAAACAAAATTGCGAGACTGCAGCTCCACGGGAAAATTAAAGTAATTTTCTTAACTTTACATCTCATACATTTCTCACTAATTGGGGACCAATTCTTAATGGTTGGGGGTAATGCTATACCAGTCTCACAATTTTATATTATCCATAAGTTTAGTATGATTATTTAAGATGTGTCGTACATGTACCTTGTTTCCAATTATCACGTTGCCTCGAGACGGTCCCTCGTTGAAAGCACACGGCTTTGAATGAGATCGACCGACCGTCTCTCATTTGATCCATTCTGATGATTATTTCAACTCATCTTTATGTTTCGAGTAACTGTTAGTAACTTATGTATTACTATATGACGATATTTTATGATGTCTTAGCTGTTTACAGTGTATTTTTAATCAAATAGTGCCTCCCAGAACGTGCTATGCTACTTCGTAATGACGTCGTTCCCAGTCTTTTTAAGTTGCTTGAGCGCGAGCTGGTAGCGTTTTCGTTTCTAACCAAAATCGGAGAATCTCGAATGTTTCCGTTGTTTGTTTATGTAAACATTAGAGGTTCTCCAAGGGTATAGAGAGTATAAAAAGGGCTCCTGTCATCGCAGACGAGAGAGTAAGGATAAATATCGTTAATCTAGAGGAAAATCAAGATTTAAATGACACTTTGCCTTATCAACCACCCCCCCCCGTCCCGCTATAATGCACAAAACTATTGCTGTAGAAAAGGTAGGGACCAAAAGTATGAGGTCGAAAAGCACTGATACACTCGACGAACATACACAACCAACAAAGGAAAATAGCCTGCAGATAGGAGCTAATTCTAGTAGGGAAAATTTTACCTACGCCCAAGCGGTCAAGAATGAGCGGAAAGTAGGTCAATCCGCTGATAACAAAACTATCGTATTACAAGGCAGTCAAGAACAAGGCCCTTCTCCACGTACATGTATGGGAGAGCATAAAATAATTACCCCCAAAACTACAGACGAAAGGCACCCCCCCCCCTTATGTACAAAGGAAAGGGAAAACAGCCCCTTAACCCTAAATTCCAACGGCCACCTAAAACAACAGTGCAACCAGCAAATCTAAACCAAAATAAACAGCAACCTGTCAACGGAACAAGCTCCTATAGCATTAAAAAACCTAAATACTTTCATAATGTTGACATGACGGTATATATCAAAAGTAAAACCAATGCCATCTTTGACCTAACAATTATAAGTATTGCTAAGGCATTACTTAAGGTGCACACAGGGCAAAGCAAAATTATACGCCCTAAGACAAATTATATTATCCTGCATTGCAGCACGCGTGCTCAAGCACATGGAAATCAATAGGATATGCGGCATGCCAGTAACAATGGAGCTGCATAAAAAAGCCAAGACAATTCAAAAGGTGCAGAGAGAAAACAAAAACAACAACAGCAAGAGCAATAATAAAAACAGCAATAATTTGACAAAACAAAAGGAAGTAATCACTAAAGATAGCCAACAACAACAACAACAACAATCCCAACCAGCTAAATACAAAGCAGTATTAAAATTAAAAGGAAAATGGTCGCAATGCACCAATCAGGAAATTAAAGAACAGTTATTAGAAGGAGGCAATCAAATCCTTACTAATTACAAAATAGGAAAATTCAATCAAAAGAAAAATGAAAGTGTAACTGTTATAGAAACAAGTGCCCCTCTACCATCCATAATTAAATTCGGAACAATGGGAGGTAAACATAGAATACAGACATTTGTGAACAAAGCTCGCTTGTGTGAAAACTGCCAGCATTGGGGCCATTTTAAGGGCACTTGTACCTTTAAACACCGCTGTGGAAATTGTGGGGGGCCGCATATTGGGGAATGCAAAAGAGAAAAGTCAAAATGTGCTAACTGTAAGGGAGAGCACTCATCTAACTCCCCTGAATGCCCACTTGCCATAATGGAAAATAAAATTGTTACACTAATGAACAAAAAAAACTGCACATATCAAAGCGCCAAACAAGAGGTATTACAACAGCAGCAAACTCCAAAAAATGAAAATAAGATAAATAAGGAAATGAAAACCCCAAACTTATCAGACCCACAAAACACAGTAAGCAAAACAGTAACTCAGGATATAAACATCCAAGGTGGGCAAACAAAATGTAACAATCAGACTCAAACTGAAAACTTAAACTCTATTGACCTGGTTAATAACATATCATTTACTACAATTGGAACTGCTGTTTCAGAAATAGGTCGTTACATTAGTAACGCATCAAACAAAAATTATGAATACCTAATCACCCTCACTAATGGGATCCATGCTCTTTTACAACTCATGCAAGAGGGTATAACAACTAGAAATGATATTAAACCATTATGAATAACACAATAACACAGGAAAATGTGCATATAAATAAACCAAACTCAAACTTAACAATATGGCAGTGGAATGCAAGAGGTATAATAGCTAATCTTAATGAATTAAAATTAAAACTAATCAACACAACTAACAAACCTGATATTATCTGTATCCAGGAGACTAAAATAACATCCAAAACTAAATCCTTACCAACGATACAGGGATATGCTCCTGGATATTTCCAACATAGAAATCAAGGGACAGGGGGGGGGGGGGGACTAGTTATATTTTTAAATAATAACATACCATCAGCCTCTATAATTCCAATTAACTTAGAAACAGTTGCAGACTCTGTAATTGAAGTCCAGGCACTTTTAATAAATACAGGTAACAACAAATTTATAATATATAATTTTTATGATCCAGGGGGAGATAATATAGAGACACATAATCTTGTAATGCAATATCTCAAAATACATATAGATAATAACCAGGCAATTATGTTAGGAGACTTCAACTCACATCATGAAGCATGGGGATGCGCAGTAACAAACAATAGGGGTAGGAATCTTAAAAATTGGATACATAAAACTAAACTTGTACTACTTAATGATGGTGCCAAAACAAGACTCAATCCGGTAGATGGCACTTTATCAGCCATTGACCTTACCTTATGTACTCCTAAGCTTGCACAAATAGCAAAATGGAGTGTAGATCAAACTGATCCAATGGGAAGTGATCACTTTCTCATCATAACCACACTTCAATATTCACCACAATTAGAAAATAATAATCAAATACCTAAATGGAATTATAAAAAGGCAGATTGGGATAAATTTCAAAAAATAATCATAAATGAAAAACCTGAAGATATCCAAAGTGAAGATATTGACCAATATTATGAAAATATTATTAAGGCTATAACAAGGGCAACTGATGCTTCAATAGTAAAAACCAGTGGTAAACCTTCAAGACTAAGGGTTCCCTGGTGGACTAACGAAATTAATAATATTAGGCAAAATAAAAGGAATGGGTTAAATAAATTTAGACGCTCAAATAATGTCCAGCATTTTAATGCATATAAAAAATATGATACAGAACTAAAAACTGCAATTAAAAAGGCTAAACAAACTTCATGGCAAAAGTTCTGTAGTACCCTAGATTATAAAACTAATTCTAAGCAAGTGTGGGATAAAATCAGACTAATTAGGGGCAAACATACAAATAATATGCCTAAAATAAATAATACTAACAATCACAAAGAGCAGGCTGACTCATTAGCAATGCATTTTCAAGCTATGAGCAGTAATACAAATCACACAAAAAAATTTCAAGCACATAGAATCCAAATCGAAACTAACAACAATAATACTTCTGATGATCTAGGACCCAAAAATTCCTATTTAAATGATAAAATCACCATTAATGAATGGCACCAAGCCCTTAAAACTAAAAAAGATACCTTCCCTGGAGAGGATACTATAGGATATACAATATACAAGAAATAACCTATAAATTTTATCAAAATAATACTTAAAATGTATAACAAGATTTGGGAGACTGGCAAACTCCCCATAAAATGGAAAACAGCTTTAGTTATTCCTATATTAAAACAAAATAAAGATAGACATGATGTAAACTCTTATAGGCCCATTTCCCTTACAAATAACATATGTAAAATTATGGAAATAATTATCAATAATAGACTTAAATACCATCTAGAAACTAATAATCTCCTATCCAAAAATCAATGTGGATTCCGTAATAATAGATCCACTATAGATCAAATAATTAAATTAGAGACTGCAATAAAACTAGCTTTCAATAACCATCAACCAAAAAACAGGAATCTAATTGCTGTATTTCTAGATATGGAAAAAGCCTTTGATCTGGTATGGACTAAAGGATTATTAACAAAGTTAAATGAATATGGCATCACAGGCAAAATATTTAATTTCATAAATAATTTCCTAAATGATCGCAAAATTATAACTAGAGTAGGGACAGTATACTCCGAAAAGTATACATTAGATAATGGTACCCCTCAAGGGAGCGTACTCAGCCCAACCTTATTTAATATTATGATTAATGATCTTGATAAAAATTTAGTTTCCTCTCAACTTGATATATCACAATTTGCAGACGATAGCGCCCTCTGGCGAGCTGGTGACCCTACCAATCAGAAGCATATTGCAGAGATACAAACTAGTCTAGAAAACATAGGAAATTGGGCTGATAGGTGGGGATTTAAATTTTCCCATCAAAAAACAGTAGCTGTATTATTTACCCCTTATAAAAGACATATATATCCTAAACTCACCCTTCAAAACCAAAACATAGTATTTGTAAAAGTAGCTAAATTTTTAGGAATGTTTTTTGATCAGCACATGAAATGGTCATACCATATTAAAGACCTAATTAAAAGATGTAATGTAGATCTCAACCTAATCAAAAGTATCCAAGGTACACATTGGGGTGCTGAAAAAAAAGACAATTATGACTCTTTATAGGTCACTAATCCGTTCTAAAATTGATTATGGGTGTCAGGTTTATGCTACGGCAACACCTACCCTCCTTAATAAAATTAATGCAATACAACGAAAAGCTCTTCTCATTGCAACTAAGGCTCTCCCATCTACATCAACAGAAGAACTACAAATACTAACAGGTGAACCGCCATTACAATTGAGACGACAAGAGGTCATGTTAAGATATGTTGCCCGATTGTCTACTCATAATGAAACACACCCTACCCTAAAGGCAATAAAGCAATGTAACATACCACTAATCAAAAGGGGTAAATACACCAAATCATTTGGCAAGCAAATACATAACTTAAAAACACAACTTCCTGTCGATATATTCCAAGTCCAAAAAAATAAAAATCCAATTATAATTCCATGGCGGCTAAACAATATCCAGGTTGATCTCTCTATCCAAAACAAAGGCAATAAAATACAGGACTCACACTACCTAAAAATGCTTGTAGATGAAAAGATAAACAGCACTTATAAAAATTATTTAAAAATATATACAGATGGTTCAAAAAAAATTGACCCTCCACGAACAGCAGCAGCATGGGTTATACCACAACTTCAAATTCAACAGGGAAAACGATTACCAGATTATTGCTCTATCTACACTGTTGAATTCTGGGCTATTCTACAAGCCTTAAAATGGATACAGTACAATAAACATACAAAAGTGTTAATTGTTAGCGACTCACTTAGTGTCCTAACAACAATTCAAAATAATAAATCTAATAGTAGGAAATTATTTCTACACTTATTGCAGTACCAAATAACTAAACTTAATAACCTAAATATCACAGTATCTTTTCTATGGGTACCATCACACATAGGAATAAAAGGAAATGAATTGGCAGACCACGTAGCAAATAATAAACTAAATGAAGTACAATATGAACCAATATCATATAATCATACTTAAATGTACCAATTTATAAATGACATGATAAACAGTTCATGGCAAAACATCTGGAATTTATCAAACAAGGGGAGAGCACTCTATAATATTATTAAAACTGTCAAAAGAAAAGCAGCCACATATGGCAACACAAGAACTGAACAAGTTAAAATAAATAGGATCATAATCGGGAAAACTAAGCTGGCCAACAGCTTTGGTAAATATTTAGGCCCATTCCCTCATAATATAAACTGCTTTAAATGCAACCAACCAGAAGACCTTGATCATGTCTTCAATAAATGCAAAAACAATACTATCTTCAGAAACATATTGCAAAATAAACAAAAAATAGATAAAAAGTTAAGCATATACCCCCAATATACTTACATTCACACCAAATAGTATGCAAGCAACTATTAAAAACATTATGGAATTTCTTATTAATTCAAAACTAATTGATAAAATATAATAATATTATTAGTAAACTGGGCCCTAAAATAAAACACCGATTCTAACTAGCATTATAAAACATAATCAGCCTGTGACTCTGTAGGAAGTGCTAATTAGGGGGGTGTCGATATTTGGTTCTTAACCTTACGTGAATAACGAGTCTACACTCGCTCTAATTTCATAACTTACAGAGTTTACCGCTATTTAAACCGCAATAATACCAGTCAAAATTACAAAGGTCAAACAGTATAACATAATTAATTCAAATAGGAATCTAAAACACAATCAGCCTGTGACTCTGTTGGAATTGCAAATTAGGTGAGGGTCGATATTTGGTTCTTAAAACCTTACGTGAATAACGAGTCTACACTTGCTTTAATTGCCTAACTTACAGAGAATACCGCTGTTCAATTGTGATAATAATATTCAAAGTTACATAGAACAAACAGAAGAACATACTCTATTTCAAGTAGATATAAAAAATAACTAGCCCGTGACTCTGTTGGAATTGCTAATTAGGTGAGTGTCGATATTTGGTTCATAACCTTACGTGCATAACGAGTCTACACTCGCTTCAATTACATAACTTGCAGAGATTACCGCTATAATTGTATAACTACAAATAGATAACACAATCCCTATACCTTCTGTCAGAAAAAGAAAACAAGCTAATGGCACTTTCTTATTCAAAATTGTTCGCCAACAACCTTGCACTGGACAGAAATGAATGCAACAAATTCTTGGACAATAAATTATGGATACCCAATGGAGCCATTGATGCTGTCACTGACAAGGGAAATGTGGAGGACCAGATCAGGACTAATTGCCTTACAGCCCTTCTCAGGGCTATGTTTACTAACACTGTGTTGTCCTGTATGTTAATTAATCATGTGTTGTTCTGTTCAAATTGTCTTGTGTCTATACTTTCCCTACCCTTTGTGACTCTTCGAAATAGGGGAAGATCAGTGAAACAGTGGCGACACAGGCTCTTTTCTAAGGAAATCGCTTGGATTGGTGTACGCACATGCATACAGCCTGGTATACCTCTGTGCCTACGCATAAGTATACAATCAAGTATACCGCTGTGCCTAATCCAGTCAGTCCCTCTGGGAAGCTGATGTTGACCCTTTTTCTTTTCCTTACCTTCTTCTTCTCCTTTCCTTGTACAAAAAAAGAAAAAAAAAAAAAAAAAAAAAATTATGTCTATGTGTCTCTGTTCTGTATTGTTATGTCACCTTAACATATCGAATTCTCAAATCTAGATTGGCAAGAGAATTCCATTGGTCAATCAAAACCAAAATCAAAATATGACCCTTTCGGATCACACCCAACCAAATTTACAACTCCAATCAACCTATCTAGATCAAACTTTCATAGTCACTCTGACACATTAAAAGTAGGTATTTTGTTTTTCCTTAGGGTGAATTTCCCTCTTAAGAAGGGATTTTCACCGGTAGGACGGTGGTGACTGCATAGTACACTATGTACATACCTAGGGCTATAGTGATAAGAGTTAGGAAATTCGTAACTTATATAACTCGACTCAATTGCACAGGTGGCCTACACATAATTGGTCTAGGGCATCCATTAGGACAACTGGACCTTAATTGCAATAAAGTCATAGACATTACAACCTCATAGACACATATGCTTACATCACATTATGTCCCCCTTAGTACTTATAAGGTAGTCTTAACCCAGGACTATCAGTCTCCGGCAACACAATGTTGCAACCTAAACGAAACTTAATAAATAACAACAACAAGCATACACAACACAACATAAAGCACTTCCAATATGATACATGTCTATGGGGTTGTATAATACCAGCAGGGTGTGACTCGTGTTTCTTTGTTTTTGGGTCCGGTGTGCGTTCGCTTCCTCTGCGGGTGGGACGACGATGTTGCAGATACCTTGGAGCCTCCTGCCTTGAGCCTTGCTGCCTTTCCCTCTTCCGGACATTCTGATCGAGTTGATCAGGGGAGGTGTGGATTGATCTTGCCTACCTACCCCAGGGCTTCCATTTACATCGATAGTTACTATTTAGTAATTCGATGTAACGCCCCATTGAAAATTAAATAAAAATCTTTCCTTTACAAGGAAAAACTAAATGTTCAGTGACATACTGAATATAAAAGTAGCACAAATGATCCTAGTGATCGGTTACTACTATAAAATAAGCAAGTATGATGATGATGCAGACGAGAGAGTTATAGAGAAAAAGGGGTTAGATAGAGATTGAGACTGATTGCATTGAAATCGAACTGTTCTAAATTTCCTCAGTTATGAATAATTTTATACAGGTAAAATCCCTCTACAAAAGTGATATATTATTGAAATGACAAAATTCGGATTTGTCCAGACTTTGATTTCTTCCAAATTTCGGATTAGCCCCAAAATTCGGATTTGTCCAGATTTTGATTTCTTCCAAATTTCGGATTAGCCCCAAAATTCGGATTTATCCAGATTTTGATTTTACACAAATTTCGGATAGGAGTTTTACAATTTATTTATATAGTTTAGGTAATTAGGGTTAATACCTGTCTCCAATAAGATTAATCTTTGATGTTATAACAACATTAACTTTATTTTATAAAATCTTTATTTTATAAAATCTAGTTCATAAAACCTTGATTCTGAAATTGATGTTTTTTTTAAAGATGGCTACAAACTTGTGTATTAAACAAGCCACATTGTTGGATATATTAAATGTATAGTCATAAAGTATAATTACAATTGTGTATATCAATGTACTTGTGATATTGTGAATATTTCATAAAAGTAAATAAGAGAGAAAACACAATAAAAAGTAAACCATAATTTATTTTGCATTTACTTGTCATAGATAGTACACAGTTCTTCATTCTCCTCTATAAGCTCTTCTGTCGTTCTAATCTTTTATTGTACAGAAATATCAATGCAAACACCTCAATAAATTGGTTACATTTATTTCACCTCAAGCCAGTACCAGACGAACCCAGAATATGTTATGACTGAAAGAATATTAGCAAACGGTCGTAACAATATATATATATATATATAGATATAAATCGATGATGTTTGAAGCACTTCTTCAGTTATGTGAAATCTATGCATAAATTCAACAGGTGATTGTAAAGCGGTACCTCAATGATTACCAACTCATCCACTAAACCATAATTCGGTATGACTTTTTCCCCACCTGTGTTCGCTGTGGAATCACTCGCACTTGAGGTCGCACTAGCATCGCTGCTAGTGAATTACAAATGATCTGATATCCGACCAAAACCATTTGACAGTCTCCTCTCGAATAATTCATTTGCGTTTTCAGCACACACCGGAGCGAACTGGCAAACTAATGAAATTATATATACGTCGTACGACATACACTCGGGCGCCCCGATTGACCGAGTTGTCTAAAGCACTTTTCGTTACGGATCACTGCCGTCTCACCTCTGCGTGGGTTCGAGTCTAAGATTCGGCTAATGTAGTTATGTGAGAAAGCTTGCCATTAGCTTCTCGTGGGTCGGTGGTTCTTTCAGGGTTTTTCCATGTATAGCCTATCGTGTGCTGAAAAATGGCGTTAAACCCTAAAACAAACAAACGACATACATTCAATCAACGAAGAAATTTGACGAAGAATTTCGGTATTGCAAACATGCACAATTTTTATTCGTGCCTGTGGGCCCATAATACGTTCTATACTTGCCATAGAATCTCTACTGTATGAATGTTGATGATGCATAGTCGATCATAATATGAGTTTTAGGTTGACCTGGACACATTCCAGATGATAAACGATTTTTACGTGATGGATAGAATATAGCGCCTGACATTGAGAAAATTACATCTATAACACAGGTTAATTTAACTTTTGACTTCATCAGGGTAATTATGAAAGCAGGTCTGAAACGAAGTCGTAGTTGTTATGGGCTATAATCTGTTGGGCTTTTCGGTAATTGTGAATTAGATGATTTAATACAAGCACATTCGCACTACTGTTAAACCTGGGGTTTTGCTTTCTTCCCAGTTAAGTAAAAAGGTACTTTCTACGGCTACATGGTCATCATTGTTAAACAATAATATATGACCAGACCTTATGGGCTGAATACCAGAAATCGCAGCTATAAGTTCTTGTATTACGTTTGTTCGTCTAGGAGTTCTTGTTCTTGTTTAAGTTGATTCCTTTCATTGTGTTCTTTTGCACCGTGTCTGTTTGTATAAGTCTTGCAACCTTCTAGTCATCATATTCGTCATCCAGAGTGGGTCGCTACTGGCTTTTAGAAGATATTTCCGCAGATTTAAAGCAACAACCAAGTCCTTGTGTTTTAGTAAACATTCGGAATAGCGAGAGTTGCGAGGTCCTTGTGTTTTAGTAAACATTCGGAATATCGAGAGTTGCGTGTGTTTTAGTAAACATTCGGAACAGCGAGAGTTGCGTCAATACGGATGTGTTCCACATCCTTCGATATGAATCTGTTCACGTCTGGGTGAATTACATACTGAAATCCAGACTATTGCAGTCGTTCTCGACTTCGTTTAAAGACGGAGGCATGTAGACACAGTCGTTAGTCACTGACACTCTACCCACATCGTGCTTAATCGTTTGTTGAAAGGTGTGAAACCAATTGGTAGTCCTCTGAGGGCTTAAGTTCTACATGGTCATTTGAAAGGCGGACTTTATTGCCAAGTTCAGTGGGCATACGTTAGTGACTGCAGACAAATGTTAACATCCTGTGTTGCTTGAGCTGCTCCCATGATGCTCTGTTATAGCACTCCTAGATGAAGTTAGCTATATACATTCAAACCTTATCGATACAGCTTTGACGGGTCAGTGGCAGCGCTGTGGGGTCCTCTGAGGAATCTGAAGTCGACTCCATGCTCCGCACGCTTTCAACACATCATTGGATACGTACTGGGCTTTAATATGATTTATCTATTGAATCAGTACATATAATTTCAAAAATAGCTAGCTTAAGGGGCAAAGTTCATATCTTTATGTTGATTGGAAACAATACATTTTATTAAACAAGTTTATGTATCATCAAGAAACCTCTGAGTCAGTGTTCATTGAAAAGTTATAGTCGGCAATTCAGTATTAATTTAATTTGTTTTGATGACTGATAATTGATGATTGATGATTCAAGAAAATGAATTTGAATTTAGCTAACACGGCAATACTGCCAAAGCAAAGGAAATGATTTATGAGAAATTGGCAAAGAATGATTTATCTATCTGTGAGAACTAATGCGCTTTGGTTTTGACGTTGTACCGCAGATTAACTAACCTCTATCACTTGGGATCATAGCCGAGAGATAGCAAATGACTTCCTCAGATATGCATATGCTACACTTCGTTGTGGTCAATTTTCCAAAAGCGTAGAACTTTATACTTGCCTCAGATTTCAAGAGGGTGGTTGATCTATTGTCTTCCATTTAAAATAGATTTTGTTGAAGTGTTTACGAGTTATTTTTCCCCGCTACATATTCAGGTCTGAATCTGTAGTACCAAGATCTACCAAATAGTCAACATCTAGATTTTTGTCTCATAAAATAAATGATAAAAGTAAATATTATCAATAACACTATTTCAATCCATCAAGATGATCATGGCAATCTATTTTATCTTTATTCATTTTACGGCAATCGCAAAAACGAGCAATATTAGCATCAAAGTAAAATAGCAAATGGTGTAATACAAGCTTCCTGATAGTTTATTATAAAAAAAAAAAAAAAAAATTTGGGGTTGGATCCCTGGCCGAGTTATACCAAATACTTCTAAAAAATGCTACTGTTTTCATTTGGTTTTTATTCTCCTCTGAAGTGACACTGTTACATATATTAGTATCGTTGTATCTGTTTCATAATTAGTTTATGTCGTCACTACGGTTCATCATATAATTGTCTAAAGCGCTCAGCGTTTATATAATTATAGAAATTTTTACAATCACGTCTTGTTACGCAGAAAAAGAACAAAGTTATCAGTTTCTCCAACTATTTTCATTTCTAAGTTATGCTATTCCTCTTATTCATATACTTGTCTTCACACATACATACATACATACATACATACATACATACATACATACATACATACATACGTACGTACGTACGTACGTACGTGCGTGCGTGCGTGCGTGCGTGCTTGCGTGCGTGCGTGCGTGCATACATACATACATAACTACATACATACATACATACATACATACATACATACATACATACATACATACATACATACATACATACATACATACATACATACATACATACATACATGCATGCATACATGCAAGTTCAAAACATATCCACTCCCACAATACTATACCGATAGTGTGTAGAGATCTCTGAGTCATATATCGTTTAACTGCATAACAATATAAATTAAATAATTTTACTTATAAAAAAATCGACATGTTGATCACAACAAGATAGCAGTTAAAAGCGGATTAACGACGATCTTATTGTCAGCTAGATTATTGCATGGCAATAGCTGAATACTCTCAATACGCAAACCAACATAAATACTTCATTAGTCACGAGTTCTGAGGCACATCAAGACTTACAGACAAACGAAACGTTTTGAGTCAAGGAAAAATCATCAGCTGAAAGAACGTTTTTCTAAGTTTCTACGTTTGCTCATCTAGGTAGATCTTTATGAACGCAATTCGAGAACTCTTCAATTAATATGAGCTATCTGATGATGCCATAATCGTTATCAATCATTTTGGCTAAGCACCACCTGTCAATAGATATTTTCTCAGCCTTGGAAATTCGACATGAATTTGTCCAGTTTCTTTTCTGTAATTCTTAAAACTTTGTATATATGCCTCATGTACCTTTTTAGATAACCCTTCAATATGTATTCCATACTCACATCATTTTAAGCATTCACTTGCAGGCACACTGAAAAATAAACATCATGAGCTATGCAAAGAAGCTAACGTAGCAGTGTTGGATAGTTCGGAGAAAAGTGTGTCTCAGCGTACACATAAAGAGTACAACTATTGGTGTGAAAATTATTTGAACATTGCAGGTTCACTGTAAAAACCGACAGTAGTTGATTTACTGCCATGTATCTAATTTTCCCATACTTCAGGTTATTAAATTTCCACATAATTAAGGTCATTACATGCTCAATACTGCCTGAAGGCATTTGTGCAAGCATGAGCAAAATAAGCATGGTTATGCTGTTGTGGCATTCGTAACATAAATGCTAATGTACCATTCATGATCAAAGAAAAAAGAAAAAAAAGAATATTTGCAAAATTTTCATATTCGTTTTAAGGCGGCGCTCTGCAGGTTTATATTTTGCATTGAGTTGGATTTTAAAGGAAAAAAAACAATTTCACTGGTTTTCCTCACTAGTTATTTTGGTTATTTAAAAACATACTTTGCGTTTCTTATGTATTTTTCAAAGAAACTTTCATTTCCTTTATTTAGTGTCTGATTGATATATGTAATAGGGATTATAGATTATACGGCTTGGAATTAGTTTAGATGTGCATGTTTCAGAAAATCGATAGCCCGCTAGGTCGTTTTCACTTCAGGACATCAAGCGTAAATGGTAAGAAAAGCGCCGATAATATTATATCCTTCCCTCCCTCCATCTATTTGGTAACTCACTCACTGCACTTTCAAAAGTTTGTAATGTCTAA
This sequence comes from Unio delphinus, assembly GCA_029339505.1. Taxonomy (NCBI): domain Eukaryota; kingdom Metazoa; phylum Mollusca; class Bivalvia; order Unionida; family Unionidae; genus Unio; species Unio delphinus. The sequence goes on along the minus strand of JAQISU010000049.1, from coordinate 68,597 downwards.
TCTGGAAAGTTGCCTTTCCCATATTTTAATAACTGCTATAAATAGTGTACTTTACACTAACTCAGGCTAATCTTTTCTGCACAAAGGTGCAATCAATGTAGTTAACTGTGGTTAGATACCAAACAATTTTCAGCCACAGTACATGAATATAACATATAGGTATACCAACATTCTCTACATTGTACATGTTGTAAATGTCAACAACCTCACCTTTCGCCCGCCACTCTTTCACACGTTCAGAATATATTTGGAGCACCTTTTATGCAAAATGTAACAAAATTGGGAAGTACGAATGCACAAAAGTGTTTACAGAAAAATGACATCCGGTAGACATCTTGAACTTATGACATCATTTCAGATAGGCATGATAGGAGATCTTAACTATCTCTATCATGTTAAAGTATTACTACTTCCATCCACATGTATCATGTACTTCTAAGAGTGCGACAGGTATTGGTGAAGTTGTCTGCATTGGCAAAATGCATAATAGAGACGATGTTGACATAGCTCTATGTTACTTTCATGTACTGTGAGTGAACTTTCTTTACATGTGATATATACAGAAACTATGCACTTTCTAAAGCAATCAAAATGACTGATCGAAAAATGAGCTTGTATTTCTCCAACGTACAAATAAGCTGGCATTGAATACAATATGCAAAATTTATATTGCCAGTTTGAAAAAATCAGATCATAAACGCGTAACGAATGAATGTGAAAATATATCAAAACCAAAAATAAAAGTATAAGCTCTTTTTCCCCCAATTCATATTAAAAGTTATTCTTACATGGCAATTTAAAAATATTCTTAAATGGAAATTAGAAGTTCGTGTTAATGAGAATTGATACTTGTTCTTACATGAAATTTAAAAATTATTCTTAAATGGAAATTAAAAGTTATTCTTACATGGAAATTGAAAATTATTCTTAAATGGGAACTAAACGTTATTTTTTACATGGGAATAAAAACGTTATTCTTACCTGGGAATGAAAAGTTATTCATACATGTGAATGACAAGTTATTCTTACATGGGAATTGAAAATAATTCTATCATTGTTTAACGTAGAATATGACTCTTCCAAAGAACCCGGATAACCAGTAGGAAAACCTGGAAAATACTTTTCTTTAGAAATTAAACCTTAGGCAAGGCACGAAAATGTAGTTATCAACCAAAAAAACCATATGACGTTAATGTTATGACCGCCATCTTGAAATTTTGGATCATGTTGGATCGCCATATTAATTGAACGATCTCCATTTTGTACTTATATATACTTGATCATTAGGTGTTAGTCACAAAGCGATGATAAACCTATATACTTGTTTAACAATTAATCCCTTTTCGTTTAGAGTGGCGTAGCACACATTGTTAAAGCTACTGAGTTTTTATCATTTATTTTTTCATATACCCATAGGGCCACCCTCCATATCAGAATTGTCCTTATTAGCTGATTGGTCAACAATGTTAAAATGCCTGGTTCACAAGCATTCTGCAATTTTATTCCTGTAAACATTATACGCACTGAATTCCTCGTGTGCCCATAGGGTCATATTTTCAAAATGATGGAGTAATTTTCAATTTAATTCTGCCCATGGGGTCCTTAATGTTCTATAATTGATTATAAAAAGATCAATTAGAGTTGGTGCCTTTTGCATGATTTGAGGACAGGTTTGTCTCAATGTTTGTGTGAATTAAACACCAAGTGAATATTATTCTTTATGAATAATATAAAAATGCAATACAATTCCCAATATAGACAGGACAATATTTTTGGAGTAATGTTTATGATTGAAATTAAAGTATGCTTTTTTAAATTGAAGATATAGTTCACAAAATACTTGGTCTTCCAGTTGATTCAGAAGCACAACAGATTTAGCGAACTCTATCATGATGGCTACAATTTGAAACTCGTCTACCTCTGGATAATTCGACAGATACTATATGGAGCTTCTATTACTGCACAGTGTCTCAAAAACGGTAATAGAAAAGAGCAAAAACATCATGTTTTGTAACATTCAATGAACAACTTATTTTTCTAGAATACAAAGTGAAACTGTAAAAGTAACTTACGGTATAGAGTATTAAATTCCGAATAATCCTAGAATTTCAGCCACAAGTCCTAGTAATTACAGATCTGAATAAACTCTAGTAGTATTTCAAATAATATATAACACTGAATGTGCTGATGTGCCTGTAGCGGTGTGCACTCTTATATTTACTAAAGTAATATTTATTTATTTATCTATTTATTATTGTTTTAAAAATTTATTTATTTATTTATTATTGTTTTAAAAATTTATTTATTTATTTATTTAATTTTTTATTATTATAATTATCATTGCATTATCATCTCAAGTTCCTATCACTAATTTCGGTTGCTCTTCTGCCTGTCTTACTTAAGAACAGATGAGCTAAAATACAATTCTGACATTGTTGGTAGTACGTTTGACTCTGGGTGGATGACGCGTATGATTCCGACCTAGTAGACGGTAAGTTTGATTTCCTTCTGGTGGATGGCAGTATTCAATCTATATTAACGTTTACGAAGGGATGCTTGTGTTATCAGATGAACAAGAGCAACATTGCTATAAGGGTTTGATAATTCCAAACATTTGTTTGGTACAAGTTTATTCCTTTAAGCTCCCAACGTTGTTTGAGTTGATTAATTCTTAAAACTTCCATAATGAAAAGAAATACCGCCTGTCACAACTATGAACGTGTTTTATGTCTAACAAAGTGTATTATATTTATTTTGGCAGATACACTAACTAAATTGTACGGCCTTTTCTAAGAATATCAATACATGCCAGTCTGTCTCAGTATGAATGTCTCTTTGTCTCTCGTATATGTTTTTTTTTTCATAGCTTGTTGGTATTACTAACATCTGTAATTGTAAACAATTCTACTAGTCATCTTTGTAAGATAATTAGTAAATGTGTAACTTATGGTAATTCAACATGGCGACTGACCCTTTTTTATAGCCATAACATATATTTTTGTATTGATTATTAAATGTGTAAGTGTCGTTTATACTTTTGCTGCTATTAAATTATTAAGTCATCCATCCGTCTGTCTCCCTGTTAGTAATTTAGTTCCTCTAAAAAAAAAACACGATTGGTCCGCAACTTACCAAACCAAACTGTCATTTTTGTTAGTAGTGTAATTCCATTAAATAATCCGAGTGGTCCACCATCTATAGAATTGTATTTCTGCCAGTAATTTAGTTTCTCTAAATAATCCAGGTGGTCCGTCATTTACAGTTATAAAACCTTACGTATCGATTATGTTTTGTGTAGAAAAGTAGCAAGCCGATTTTCGTGTCAAATTACTAAAGCTGAAAGTCACAGTAACTGCAAGAAGATAAATGGCTCTTGCACAATAACTCGAGGTAAACACCCTTTACATTTACTATGGTTGTGCATAGCTTGCAATTGGGGTAGGACAAATAACACACACACACACACACACACACACACACACACACACACACACACACACACACACAGATAAACAAATATATACGGCCTTAAAACTATTGGAATAAAGCAATTTTATATATAAATAATATTGGTGTATGAAATTCTGATCCGCCCATGACACAATTATACTGTGTGGTGTGCATTCAAGACCTATATAGCAATTATGAATTTCCACTCATTAATCAATAGTGACATACGAAAATAACCATAAAATGCATTATAATCCCGGTTTTCTAAATTAATTTAATATGGCACACAATTTCGTCGGAATCCGCTTTGTTTCCGGTTCTCCCCCTCAACTCACTTGCATGAAGAAAAAAATACGCAGAAATCTGGAGTGAGAAAAAAAACAAGAATTTGTGGCTCGATGAAAACCTTGAAACTGAACATATACCAAGCAACCTAAATAATATGGTTCGTCAAAATGGTCAGCCTACACTATCCATGGTGTTTATGTTTCTTGTTTATATAATCAATGCTAAAATAATTGCAATAGCCTGTCTACACTATGTGACACCCTTTTTTGGTAACAATGCGCACATACAGTAATTTATTTCACAATAATTTCTATTCGCCGATACGTGATCGGTTCAGTGTTCACTGTTTAAGTATCTATGTGTTTGTAGAACTTTACTTTCTTGAATAAAACGATCGTTCATGATTAAATGATAAGTATCCTATACTGATTTAATCAATGTAAATACAAATAGAAACTCAAAAAGAAATCATTCAATATAGCATTATGCAAAGGTGAATAAAATACACAGAACTACATTTTGTAACGGACACACTCGGCAAAAGATCATTCACTCAGCCAATACACAGTTGCATGTAGTCAGTCTTAAATCCGTTTTAAAAGCAAATATTTGTATTTAAATATGATATAAATAATATATACGCCGTATAAATGATATACCATTAGTTGTAAAAATATTTATTGAAAGGAATCAGCTATGTAAATTATAAAGCATTGTATAATTATATATATTATACAACATCATACAATTAAGTAAATTGTAAAGTACCATACAATTATATACATTATAAATCATCATACAGTTACGTAAATTATGTAAATCATCTTATAATTAAGTAAATTAAAAAATATTATATAATTACGTAAATTATCAAACATCATACAATTATGTAAATTATATATCATCATACAATTATGTATTTTATATAGTACCATATCATTATGTAAATTATAAAGCATCATGTAATTATGTAAATTGTCAAACATCATACAGTTACCGAAATTATAAAGCATGCTACTTTGAGTTACACATCAGGATTGATCCACAGAAGTCCTCTTGCTGGAGTTTGACTATAGTAGGTATTGTATTTGTTTATCTATTGAACCTCCTGCATTTGATGGTTTCCGGGATGTTCCTTGGCACCATTTAAATGGAGTTACCTGTATTTATTGTATTTGGCAGTACCTTTGACCTTATGAATCTTTAAAACTAAGCCAGTACTTAGTAAGATGGTTATATAAACAGCTTAAATAAGCTCGCCAGATGTATAGGCATTAATCAGTCTTTTGAGCACCTGCTTATCGGTTTGAGGAAAATTAATATTATGTTTCTTATATTTTAAATAATGTGTCACGCAATTGTATATGACTGTTAACAATATGTGGTCAAAAATGGTCTTGGGTTTTGCTGCTACGTACAACGTCACCGAGGGTGGTTTATTATTTATCGACTCTAGTTATTTCGAAATACTGAGCGCGACTCAACCCATGCTGCATGTGCAATTTGCTGCAGTTTAAAAATCTAAAAGTACCAGCTGCTCATATCGGTCGCAGCTAGTGTATATTATAGAGCAAATTCTCTGTAAACATGACATTGCAATGAATCTTGTTAGGTAGCTTACCACTTTAAGGGAGTAGAAATCTTCAGCTAAAGAGGTAATTTAAATTTAAGATTGTGTTCTTATCGCTATTCGTTTTATATGACATAAATGTTTTATATATCATATGTTTTAGCACTTAATCTAAATTCTAAAGAGTAAATACCTAGGTTATACAGCGCCATGATATTAGAAATACTATAGTCTGCTTCGAGATAGCTATTTGTTGTAACCGAACAGACAAATTGAATTTAATTATACACTGCTTGCATTGAACGTTTAATGTAAATAGGTAACTAATTCATGTGCACGCATGCGCAAAATATATGAATCTAGAAGTACTTAACCGTGTCATATGTCTCAAACGGTTTAGTTGTTTTAATTTTAGCTGCCATGTGTATGGTGCCTTGTGTATGGTTGGATGCTGCGTTATATATATATATATATATATATATATATATATATATATATATATATATATATATATATATATATATATATATATATATGCATCTTTCTTGGATCTACAATACGATGAAAAAGGATCCACACATTAGAATCTGACACTGCGAATAATTGGTACGAGAAGCAAGTTACTGAAAAAACCCGCTATCAAATCAAAACATTCACTAGCCTATTAGTCAGTGTAGAGTGATCTAAGATAAACTTTGTCAGCGGAAATACTTGAATTTATTTACGATTATTAATCTTTTAGAACACTGATGTCATTATTCTAGTGAGGGAGATAATTATCAATAGAAGCCAGAACTGATATAACACGATTTATTGCTGGACGTCTCAAGGAATCTCCCGAAAGATCAACAATTATCTATTAAAACAACAGAATCCATGAATACTGAATTAGCTCGTTCCTAAAAAAATAAAATAAAGTCAGTTGTAGAAGTATAATTTATATTTTAATAACTATATTATGTCAAGCACCTTATCACTATCATTTTAAAGCAATTTTCTTTTTTCACTCTTCTACATAATTATTCTCTCTAATTAATATTTAGTTTTAGTTATCCTAGCTTTTCCATGCCTTTTTTGAGATAATGTCCGGTAGTTATTAAAGTCCATTACCCAAAGAATCAGATTTGGAAGCAAAATATATCAATGTCGAATTTTCCAGTAACTTTTAACGACGTAAATACAAATATGAGATCATCATACATGAGAATTATAAATAAACACGTTTAAACTTTCATGATCCGAACAGAAAACATTCGAAACACAGAATGTGACTCGAATGACTCAGTTCAGGCATACAAATTTCTCTTGCATCAAGGCTCAAGCCCATAACCAGGACAGACAGCACTTCTAATGATCTATTTATTGTAAGTACCTTTGGCATGCTAAAGAAAATGCTATTACACAATGACTTTATCTTAACACAGCTATGCATACGTTTCTACTGTTATTACAGATTTCTGAGAGATAAAATTAATACATCGTATTCGTCTCCGCTGCATGTCCAATTAATTATTCGTCACTAAATGAGACCAGTATATCTCTGTTTAAATTCATGCATCAAACGCATTGTGGGATAGTTTAAAAGACAGAAAGAATACACGTATACAAGTGCAGTTGACTGAATATCATAGTTAATTATATATCTTTCAGCGTTAATTCAAAAGCACAGAGACTTTGCATATCAGTATAGTGGTAGATTGCACAAACACGTTCACAGTGGGGAATGAAGTCAGACAAAAATGAAACAATAGTCATTTCAAGAAAAAAATGCGTGCAACATTTACTAAGCGAACATGGAAATCAAGGTAAATATAAAAAAAGCAAGAAACAAAGAAAAAGAAAACGAAAAAAAGGAGGAACGTGAAACAAACAAGTTACCAAACAAAGCAAAACACGTAGCAATGCAGTCCTGAAAAGGCGTATGGCATTAAGATTTATGCTGCATTGAATTTATTGAGGAAATACAAGTTTGCTGCAGAATTTATGGTCTATAAATTCCGCCTGTTTACAGCAAGCACGTCTCGAATCTATAACTGATAATTTAAACGAACTGCAAAATGATGAATACAAATGAAATCTAAATTGGATTCTCGTGTCAGTGTTAATAAAAGCATTGTGTGCAAGACGAAATCACACTTAATATCAGTTAAAGTTCGCCAACATCGGTACATTTATTCAATCCATGTAGTTGTTTCTGGGTCTGGATGTATTCAAGTTTGATGAGGAAGTGCGATTGTTGCACTCAGTATAATGCTTAACGTCAGTATCAGAGATATCAGAATATTACATAATCAGGGTACAGATTCAGTTTGCAGCCCTTAAATTGGCAAACGATGTGTCGTAAGGAATAGCCAAACCAACTTGATGGGGATAATACGCTCAAAATCTAGCTTTGAAATCATTCAAAATTAAATGATTAAATTTGGAATCTACAGATACGATTTGAAACATTTAGAGTTCATGAATGTATCCTTACTTTAGTTCTCAAGGTGGTGCTTTAACACAATGGATTTTCCAATTATCTGTAAATGAAGTTTTGTTCTTGAAACAAATCATATTATGGTTTAGTATAACAGAGAACCAATCCAAAAAGTACTTAAAATTATTTACACCATCTTGACTTCTATCTATCTATCTATCTATCTATCTATCTATCTATCTATCTATCTATCTATCTATCTATCTATCTATCTGTCTGTCTGTCTGTCTGTCTGTCTGTCTGTCTGTCTGCCTACCTGCCTGCGTACGTACGTACGTACCTACCTACGTACATACCTACCTACCTACCTACATACCTACCTACCTACATACATACATACATACATATACATATATGCATACATATATATATATATATATATATATATATATATATATATATATATATATATATATATATATATATATATATATATATATATATATATATAACGTCAGAAACATACGTTATAGAGGATGATCCAACCTGAGACCAAAAAGCAAAATTCCCTCCTCCTTGCTACATAATTAGCATGTTTCTATATCACGTAGGCAACTGAAAGACATTTTCACACATAATTCTTAGGTTTTATTTTCGTTTTACTCCACTAATAAAATATCCCACTGCAACGTACATTTCGCTTATCCCCGTTAGGAATATTTCATTTTAAAACATTTCAAATATTATCTAAAATGCATGTAATTTGCTTGTATGTCTGGCCCAACTGCAAACAGGAGCATAATGTGCTGGCAGATCACTGTCTATGTTGGTCGTTCTACTGATCATGCCTATCAAATTGCGCTGACCTAGATGCGTCGGCGGATCAGGCAACGACATATTTATTTTTGTGCGTTTAATGGTTGAATCACAATTTTTAGAGTATATACGGTACAGTATTGCTTAATGTGACATGATTTTATCTTGGAACAATCTTATTCTGTGCCATTCATTTTAATCTGCCTGATCTTGATGTGCCTAGATGCTTCGACTATTAGAAAGATATATAAGCAATTATAAAATCCATTAGTATTCCATTTCTGGCACAGCAATCGGTCTTAAGTGTCTCATCTACTCTAGCTGACAGTAGAAATAAAGGGTCATTATTGTTTTTACCTTTTACTGTTCAACGTTTAATAATTTTCCAGTCCATTGTATACACTCTATCACAACTTTTGGAAAGCACAGTTTGCAAAAGAAGTAATTGCCTTCGATTCAAAGATTGCTTGGTTCATCATCTACTGTTTCATTTTATAAACAACGTAACGATATTGATAACTTAACAATGGCTTGGTTGATCATCTACTATTTCATTTTATAAACGGCACCGCGACAAAAGAGAAAACGACAAAGAAAGCGCCGAGAAAAGAGCGCCGACAAAAGAGCGCAAGACGAAAGACCTCAATACCATACGAGCGCCGACGAAAGAGCGCAAGACAAAATAGCGCAAATAAAAGTGTATTACAATTTAAATTAGACATCACTTCTGCATAAATTAGGTAAATGTTTAACTAAGTTATAGTCATTACTTAAAATGAAGGAATTAATAGGACTATTTTCCCCTTCTGTGACACGATTGTTTCCATGTAAATTTTTGCAAAACTATTTTACTGTAATTTTGTAATTGTTGTAAAACTGCAGAACATGGTGAACTTAAATAGGTATTTGTAACTATATATACACGTCCAGCAGATTCTTTGATCGCTAGTCTGTTTGTACTAACGTATATAGATCAAAGCTTCCATCGTTTGGAAACTTCTCTATATAAACTATTTGATCTCTTATACTTGATAGTTTAGTTGCAAACATCTTTCTTTTGCTCAATAATGTTTTCTTTATTTTTTAAATTAAAACGTCTACCATTTGAAAACATTTCTACTTGATCTCTACTCTACTTGTAAGTATAATTTAATCGGCGCTCTTTTGGTACTGAGCTCTTTTGTCGTGCTCTCATTTGTCGGCGCATTTTTGTCGGGTATCCGATTATGATGATGTAACTACTACTACTACTACTACTACTACTACTACTGCAGCTAATAATAATAATAATAATAATAATAATAATAATAATAATAATAACTTTCTTTAATGCGGATACCCCATTTGGTCATGACTGTCCCATCTACCATGTCGTCCTAAATGTTTTAATTGGTTGTGTTAAAAAGTGAAAAACAAAATGTAAAACCATTCACATACTCAGGTATCGTACCACACTCATTTATACATATTTAATAGAAATTAATATTTGTAACTATATTTGGAAACATAAAAATGCTGATAATATTTTATACACAGGTACATATATTTAAGCATAGCCACACACTCACACACACACACACACACACACACACACACACACACACACACACACACACACACACACACATCTATTCAATGGCTTTATTATGTCACTCCAGCTTGTCAAGAAAAAAAATTATTTAATGATATTTTAAAAGAAGGAAATTTGATTCGCGTACCCGTGTGGTTAGGAAAACCATACAGTTGGTACTGATACAGTGAACGAGTTTTGTAATGGTTGCTCCAATAACATGAAACTGTGCCCCTACCCACCTTATTCACAGTAAAGTTTAGCAAAACACCCTTCCACGCCAGCACCCCAACCCCTCCTGCCAGAAAACGCCTGTAATGCTTAGTAATATATAACCATAGTTGGGTATATATTACACGACTGTTGATGATAAAATGCTGCATTCATAATAACATCATATGAGGAAAATAGCAACAAACGTTGTAACTTCTCACCAGCTGGTACCTAGGGCATATCGAAAACAAGTTCAGAATGGTCGAAAAGAAAAAGGACACACCCATGTCTAATTTGGAAAGAAGAAAGAAGAATTATTTGATATGTTTTGCTCATCCAAGAAGTTCGATAAAGGTTACGAAATCCTTAGAGAGCTCATATTATTTGAAAAATTCTAGAACTTCATTCCTTGTGATGTAAAGACCTTCATGTGCAAGAAGTGGAAACTTTGGAACACGCTACTTGCACAGCTGACGATTATTAATAGTTTTCCTTGAATCACAAGTTACATTTGTCACTAAATATTTTAGACACATACGTTTGTTTTAGTCTGTATATTTTATAGTTTAACAGACAATATAAGGCAGTTTTAAATTCCTCGCATTACATGGTCGAAAAATCGAGTTTTTTTAATCCAGTGTAATTAATATGTTAAGCTTCCTGACAAGAATCATCAGTAGTTTAACACTATTTGGAATATAAACAATATATATGTTATATGATCGTGTTCGAATTCACGAGAAGATAATTGGAAGTAAACGGGTTCCCTATTGCAAGTGATGTGTGCACAATGTATTGGTTTGTTAGTTTTTATATTTTTTGCAATGTTTGTCAGTTTGGTTTTTATTGTTTTATTTCATTATGGATAATTGTATACTTTATATGTTCTTGTCCTTAATAATCTTCATGTTTACCTCCCCTTAATCATTGATTATTCTGTAAGCAAGTAATATAGACAATATTTGATCCGTTAGTATGGTACAATGATAGAATTATTATCAATATAAGCAAGCATATTTATTTAGTTCTGGGTATAGTTATAGGAATTTCCATATAAATATTAACGGCCTATATAATGTATTTATAATTATATATTATACTATAAGTAACAGTACTTTTAACTACAACTAAGATTTTATCTTATAAACATTTTTAACTTCTAGAATGAAATTTTGTATTACGTAATAGTTTGGTTTATTCTTGCTTTATGGTCTGAGCTGAATCAGTTGTATTTTTTTTTAAAAAGGTATTATTTCTTTAAATTGTTAAAATTATATGATTCTTCTCTGGAAATATAAAGTGCTAAAACGCAACATTCTTGGAAATAGAGACGTGGATTTATAGTAAACTTCAAACAAGGATATATTCTTGGATTGTATTATTATGAGTAAACAAAAGAATGTTGGTACATCAATACAACATAGTTCACCAGAGGCACACCAACACGCCCAGTGTTGAATTTGTTTTGGAATATAAACTTTATTCAGAACTTTTAATATTAGAACTTGAGTTAAAAAAATCTATAATTTAGTTTTCATTTTTGGAGTTTAGGGAAATAAATTGTTTGCTGAATTTTTATAAACTGGTTTGCTTATAACTCGTTTCTATTACTTATTTTAAGACCATAAAGTCGTAATAGAAATTGCGCTCTCGTCGTTGGGATACAAATTGATTTAAAAGTTTTAAGAAAACCTTTTTGAAATTAAATTTACCTTATTGAGGAAACGTCTCAGTCCCATGTAATATTTCAGAGTTTAGAAATCTTTAGTGAAAGTAAAATGCTTTTACAATCTTCATTTCAAATCCTACCGATGACTGGATTGACTCCTTTAAAGACGATGAATGTAGATGCTTTGAAAAAAAGAACGCGGTAGTAAACAAAATTACTCCTGTTATGTAAATTGTTAGAGGATTACTCTTATATTGATAGAGATAGCCAGATTAATCTTGAAGTCAATTTAATTTCATCAATTCCACAGAGTTAAGACTGAATGTAGTTTTGTAGATAAAACAGATTAATTGCCATTAACAATAATTGATGGCGTCATTGATAAAACTGGAAATGCAGAATATATCACCTAATTTGACAATTTAGATTATTTTAGAGTTTGTACAAGTATGTTTCAAGATTTGTGTGAAGAAGAAGGTGGTGTCATTTGCATTTTCGCCTGTATGAAACAAGACAAAAGCACTCTGCACATGGATCCGCCGCATCCTCCTCACAGCCTTGGAAACTAAAAAACGTTGTGTGTACAAAAAGTGTGTATACACCTACCCTCTTCTCTTCTTTCACTTGATTGTTAGGCTCAGTCTTAGTAATATTGTCTGTAGAGGATCAAAGTTTAATTGCAGATAGTAGGTCTTAGGTGTTTGATATACCAGATTAGTCTATCACTTAAAATCTTTCTATACTTTTGTAAATACAACTTGTTAATTTTCGGAAACGATAAATGCAAGGGTAGGTTTGGATTTTTCAGGTTTGGTGTTTCCGTTGCGTTATGCTATAACTGCTATAGTCGCTAGTTTCCCAAATTATATTTTACACGTTACACAATGTTTTTGTGTCAGGTACGCATTTTAGGAGTCGCTAGCGGAAATCGTGTCGTCCTGCAGAAGTGTCACGGGCACGATCAAGAAAGGATTGCAACTGTCTAAGAGTAAACAGTTTGTTGCAATGTTCAGCGTTAGCAGATTTGAAAGTTAGAGGTACCTTTTCTTTCAAACTTGCAGAATTGCGGAGGTTGTATAATCTATTATCGTGTGATGAGTCTGTAGATAATATAATTTAGATTTATGGTACGCCTGTGATGCTTTCAACATATATTTATAAGTGTTTGAGAGAGCAGCTGTTATTCATGCGAACAAAGTTTCTACTATGTTCTACACCTATTTGATATAGAAGCAAACTTAGAACCAAGAGAACCTTGATCTCCTTTTATTCTGATGCAATTTTTATCTCAAGGTAATCATCAGCTATAGGAGTAGTATTTTCAAAGTTTCCATCTTTTACTCATCATTGTAGGTATGGATGCATTTATTGAACGCTTCAACTAATATGAACTGTCTGAGGTTATTGTAATTTTGATCAATCTTCTTGTCTGAGTATCAGCTACCAAATATCTGTTCTGTCTTCGTTGCAAAGTCGACGTTGACATGCCTCTGATACCAACTTACGATCTTCAGTGCAGACTTGACAAGCCATGCCAGTAAGTACATCTTGTAATACAAATGTCCAAAGCTCTCATTGCCATTTCAAATTTTATTAAAGTGAGGAAAAGTATTAACTTTCTTCCTGGAAAGGTGATACCCATTTTAGATACCTGAAAAAATTGAATTTGTGTGTAAAGAGAAGTTGTTTGAATTTGCTAGACATTTGGATATTTCGGGAGTAAATACATCTTTAACAAAGCGCAAAATAGAACATCACATCTCTGGTATGACCTACGCTGCTATTTTTCTGTCTACGGTAAATTGGCGACGATCTTTATCCGACCAACACCAACGCATTATACATAATGAAACATCTGCATTATTATGTAATGCTTATTTCTCAATTTATACAAATTTACATACAAACAAAACAAAACTCCAAACATTTTTACTATAGCCATATATAATTCTCCTATTGAATATATAATTCATCTCCTTTAAATCGGCAAAGGTAATGCGATATGATCGACTACAATTGAAGTCTGAGTACGAAAGCTATGTATCCACGCACCCATACTAATATTTTTATATTGAACGCAAAAGGATACATGTTCTAGACTCATTTCACATTTAATAGCTCTAAGTACTGGGTATTGACAATATCTGAATCGGGTAAATTAACTATGTCAATAAGAAAATCATACTATCTGACAATATTCGTGTAATATACAAACGTTTCGCATGCGCATACCACCCTGGTGACCTAAATTGTTAGAGCGTCCTCCTCGAATGCGGCAGGTCACGGCTTTGAACCCGGCAGTCACATCAGAGACATATACAATTGTCACTACCTGTTGCCACGATAGGCGCTGATCATTAAGAAGTTAGTGTTTGGACTGGAGTCAGGATAATATGATTGGGTGGGAAATGATGTCATATGTCTGCGGTATGATGCACCATTGCTAGACATCACTATAAACAACCACACTGTAGACATCATCGCGATATGACCAACATTTGTAATGCTACGTTCAAAATGCAAACATACAGTTAAGGGCCATTAAATAGTTACAATGGCGATAATTTCATTAATATTTCCTAAGATTCAAAACAAGTCCAGTGCTGTTTAAATGGGATACATTGTATTCTGAAAATTGCCTTAAATTCAATGTACTTAAATTAGTAGTCAGAGCAAAATCGTACTTTTGGAGATCGAGGCATGCCTTTTTCACGAAATCACTTTACTTACTGAATATTATTAAAAGAAAGACAGCATGGTATATTCGCTAATTTGTTTCACTTTAATTAAAGATAGTTTATTATTTAAGAAAAACGGCATTTAAACGAATAGACAACTATGTCATCAAAAATAAACGGCAAATGTTTAAATTAATCGTAATATCCTCATACTATATGGTTATTAGATTTTCCCAGCTTTACTCTTATAATGTTTATCCTCATTTAGGTCCAACCATATATAATAATCACGTTAACGATGGTTTGTGGATCTTTTTTGAAATTATCTTTTCATTAAGGAGTCGGAAAATAAATCCACCATCTACGCATCTTTCTTTAAGCAAACAGCGTTTACTTATAATAAACATAATTGAACTAGTATTTCTTTGAAAAGATTCTTAACATCGATACTAAAGAAGTGTTTCATCATTTCATTCAACAATCAATGAAATAAGATACCTGACATAACGCCATGAGACTATTTCTCTTTGTAGCATCATTTGCTCCGAAATGCTTCAGGAAAGCATACATCTTGAAACTTTCCATTATGTAACTAATGCACGATGGTGTTTGACAGTTTAGCTTTGTATTTAGATTAAAAACAAATGTGAAGAACTGTTCCAATGTGAGAGAAGAATCTTTGATTACTTTATAACAATCTCTCGTGATGTTACAGGTTGTTTGCTACTATATCTGACTCGCTTGGAGCGCTGTTAATTGAATTTGAATATGACTCAGTTCTCAGCCTTTTGAAATATTCTTATAAAATTCAGGAAATGAATATTATTGCTAGGTAATGTATAGTGATGAAGCAGTCTCAAATAACCATTTAACATTATTATACACCATTCCTATAATGGTACGGTCATTTCCGGCGACATTAAAGAAAAAATAAATGCTTCCTTCTACTGTGATACCGGCCGGAATAATTGTTTTGCATTGTGTTACATATGGTCGATAGAAGACCTTTACATCTGATTTTTTTAATGCTATGCTACTACTACTACTACAAATACTACTACTACTACAAATACTACTACTACTACTACTACTACTACTACTACTACTACACTAATTGTAATATACGACAATACAATAATTCTAATACACGAAAATAAAATAATTGCAATATAGAAATTCAATTTTAAGGAACTAATATATTCATAAATATATTTATACATACAAAAGTTTTAGTAAAAGCATCATTTTCGATTGTAAATTAAATGAACCATTTGTTTGAGGACATCTTGGTAATGATTGAGACTGGTCTGTATTAGTGACGCAAAACGTAGACCTCAACTGATGTTGTGAAGTATACAGTATACACGTATTCATTTTCGCTTCATACCTACTTCTTGAGGCTTCATCATACACAATGGATTGCAATGTATTCTATTATATCTTGTTGCAACTGTACATTTAAACGACACCATGTAGCACTTGCTGTGTTGACTTGCCATTAATCCTACGACATTAGATTCTTTTGAGGGCGTCTAAGCAGGATTGCCAGGTAATGTCAGCATGATTTGTCAGGTATTGGCGGCATGATTTGTCAGGTATTGTCGGCATGATTTGTCAAGTATTGTTAGCATGATTTGTCTGGTATTGTCAGCATGATTTATCTGGTATTGTCATCATGAGTTTTCTGGTATTGTCAGCATGATTTGTCAGGTATTGTCAGCATGATTTATCAGGTATTGTCAGCATGATTTGTCAGGTATTGTCAGCATGATTTGCAAGGTATTGTAATGCTGTTGTAACAGGATGCTTTGTTAAAGTTGGTTAACTTCTTTCAAGTGGGTCTTTACTACGATAAAATTATTTGTATTTCGTAGTTATAGCAACGGTACACATTTCTATTTGTGCATCGGCATAATTTGCATACGTTTGGCTAAGATGCTTTCTGTCAAATATAATTTTTTTTTCAATTTGTTTTAGTAACTGCAGCAGATCAGCATTATTTCTATAAAAAAAGTTGAAAGCCATTTATATCAGAAAACTTTATATTAAATTAGGTAAAAATAAATCGAACAGCTCTTAAAGAAGTAATTTCAACCCTTC
Source organism: Unio delphinus (assembly GCA_029339505.1). Classification (NCBI taxonomy): domain Eukaryota; kingdom Metazoa; phylum Mollusca; class Bivalvia; order Unionida; family Unionidae; genus Unio; species Unio delphinus. The sequence goes on along the minus strand of JAQISU010000049.1, from coordinate 51,824 downwards.
TTTTCCTTCAATTTTTAGCAATTTCTACACTATTTGGTGGCGGATCTGGATAATTTTGTAATAACATTCAATTCAATATGCCAGGATGTTCAGCTCCAAATGAGCTTGAAATTGGTGACATTAAGAGGATTAAAATAGAAATATTAAATGAAGAAGGACACATAAAACACAACAGGCCATATTATAAAATATTAGTTTCTGCTGGAGACGATCAACGGATTTTAAAATTTATCATTGTGGACACTAACGTTGCTTAGAAACATTACCAGGCATATGATATGCAGTTTAAATAAAAACAATTTCTGGGATAAGTGGAGAGTGGGAAACTTTAAATGTTCAAAAGGCTTGCAAATAAGGAAATTGAGCGGCCGAAAGATTTCCAGAAAATCAGTTAATCTGACTCTTTCTTTCGTAAACACCTAAGGTTGACCTTGATTTTGACCTTGATTCAAAATTCGTAACAGCCAGGTAGACAAGTATTCTTTAAATTTTATTTGTATTGTGAGAATAATCAGAGCGAGATTTAGGCTCTATTGGATACATGACCATAGACTTGTAAATAGTATTGGTAAAGTAAACAACATGTTTTTAAAAAATTATAATTAGAGTAAAATAATTGGTTTTCGTCAATGTCATGTTTGGAGTACGTCATAAAAATATGATCACATGACTTCTCGAAGTGTTTCCATAATTGCGCAGAAATTAGATTAATAGAAATGTTTAGAGAGAGATATCTGAGTTATGCTTGATTTTACGTTCTTTTGCTGTAGCCAGTTTTGAGTTATAATTTTCTAGATCAATTGGATTTTGTAAAAATTAATTCGTTTCTTTGGAAATATTTGAGTACTTATACAGAATTCTTTGACAAAGACATTTCTTAAACATATTATTCGGAATTTCAACACTGGAATGCTATTTTTTGCGTTTTTTATAAAGAACGGTAGACAACAACACTTTACAAGATATATACTACTTCCATCTTGGATTTTTATATGGAATCAACTTGAATTCATTAGAACATTTCATTAGTAGGACTTCAACAATTTAGTACGTTGATTATTCTTAGATTATTTTTTAGGTTTGATTCATAAAACCCTAAGTTGTTGTTTTTTCTTATATAATTGTTTTCCCAGGGAAATAAATTACGGTGTTAAAGTTTACAAATCTTGTTATTTTCACTGTTTCTGTGTTACTGTTTACTAAAGCCTAAACAGAAAACAGGACTGGTTGGCCTGGTTTCAGGATGATGTGACTGTGTACAGGCCCGCACCTAGGAAATTCTGGGCCCCAGGCAGCTGACAGTTCGGGCCCCTTTCGTGTTTCAAATATGTGCGTATATGTGCCTATCTAGCTCGGGCCCCTGACAAGTGCAATGTTTGCCCACCCCCAGGTGCGGGCCTGCTGTGGATAACATGATGCTGTCTGCGGCATGATGCCCCAGTGCTGGACATCACTATAAGCTGCCAAACTGCAGACATCGTAGTGATATGACTTCAAACGTGTTAAAGCAAAGTTAAAATCCAAATCACACACACACACACACACACACACACACACACACAGAGAACAATGTTTTGCGCGAGTCCTTACATTAGCAGAGAAACGCCTTATTAACAGGAAAATGTGGCATCAAATGCATGAACCTTCGACAGAAAATAAACCGTGAAAACCATAGCAATATGACAAGTGATTAGCGAGGTAGCATATCCCAATTAGAAAACATGATCTGCAGACGGAACAAATCCTGATATTAATGAGGTCATTACGCTAGCACAATAACATCAGTTCCCTATAGAGTTGAGACACACATAAGATACGGATTTAAATTAAAACGATGGGAAAGATGATTTGTGGACATATAATGAAATAATACAATGTATAGATACAAGTAGGCACAATACGTACGTCAAACAGGAAAGATGAGAGCGAATCAATCAGAAACCGAGTAACCGTGTTCTCGTTGTCCTTAATACGCCATAATTAAGGTAGCGTCACAAAATGTGAAATATTTATTGTGTCTGGTCGCAGACCATTGTGTTGTCATTTGCTTTTTGGCTGCCTATCTTTCGAATTAGATACTAAATGGTGTTCATTTAATGCTGTCAACGAGGCTGTATTGAGAGAAAGTTAGAGAGAGCTAGAATTGTGGTAGCTAGTTCCTAGACTTATTTATGGCCTGTCGTTAAACCTATTTGCTATTGTTAGCTGGCTTCCTACTTTTTGAACCGCTCCGGTGGCCTAGTGGTTAGAGCGTCCGCCCCGGAAGCGGGAGGTCGTCGGTTCGATCCCAGGCCGAATCATACCAAAGACTTACAAAAATGGTACTAACAGCTGCCTCGCTTGACGCTCAGCATTAAGAGGTTAGTGTTAGGACTGGTCGCCCTGGTGCCAGGATAATGTGACTGGGTGAGACATCATGCTACATGTCTGCGGCATGATGTCTCAGTGCTCGACATCACTATAAACTGCCTCACTGCAGACATCGTAGCGATATGACTGAAAAATTGTTAAAGCTACGTTAAAAACCTAATCAAACAAACAAACAAAATCCTACTTTTTGTATGATGTTTTTTATTTCCTTTTTTTTCTTCAATATTTATGTTAATGTGATGTTAATTATTGGTATATCCCTATTTGTTGATGTATTATTATTCTGAAGTGACTGATTACTCTGAGTGCTTTTTAGTAATTTTTCCGAATTCCCTTGCTTGTTTCTAGGGTTACTCGCTTCTGTATTTTTGGTCTGGTTGCTCAGTGTACGTGTCTTGGTAATTTCATGCTCACCGTAGCGCAAGTGGGTCCACAATAGGTAGAGATGTACCTGCTCGTTCCTGGTGGTGCTTCCATCCCTTAAAGAGGCATTCTGCATGGTTTCTAACTCCGGGAATACTCTAGTACTAGTTTTATGTAATCTTTTAAACTCCATATTTTGTTTATAGGGTTACTCACTTCTTTAAATTTTGGTTTGGTCACTCAGTGTATGAGCCTTGGTAATTTCATACCTAGCTTAGTGCAGGTCGGTCCAAAATAGGTAGAGATGTACATGCCCGTTCCTGGTGGTGATTCCACCCCTTAAAGAGGCTTTCTTTTTTATGATTACTTATGGTTTTAACTAGTACTAGGTTTTTCCCCCTTATTTGTTGTTTTCCCTATTTGGTCTTATTTTATCTATTTTCTAAACTTTTTTCTATTAGCCCTGTTGTTTTTAGCAATTCAATTTTATTTTTGAAAGTTATTTGGGGGTTGTTGTTTGTTAATAGAATTATTTCTGTATATGTATATGGGACGGCTATGATTTGTTGTTCAGATCTGAATGTGTCATTATCCTTCTTGGTTTTTTCTACAATCATTGAATATGTTGTGTAAATCTTCTGGGTGTTGCAATTGTAGCAGTTTATATTATGTGGGAAGGGTCCTATGTACTTTCCGGAAACTATTTGCCAGTTTGGTTTTTCCTATTATTATTCTATTGATTATTGATTGTTCATAGCATGTGCACCTAAGTGGTTTTCTATTCTTATTTACTTTCTTGATGATATTGTGTAATGTTCTCCCTTTTTGATTTTGATTCCAATCGGTTTGTCATTTATTGTTCATTAATATGTCAATTAGGCTGTATAGTTCAAATTTACTATATTCTAATGGCATGTAATTAGGTTCATTGCGTTTTTCTTTAGCTAGCTGGTCTGCTAATTCATTTCCTTGAATTTCAATGTGGGACGGAATCCACATAAATTCATGTCTAAGTTGTTTAAGTTTAGATGTTTTATTAAGACTATAATTTTGCTTAAGAAATTTTATCTTCATTTTGTAGAGTTATTTTGGATTGAGGTTATGACGCAAGCAAGTCACTGATTATAACGGTCTTATTTGGTTTGTTTTCGTCAACCCATTTTAATGCTTCTAAGATGACCCAGAATTCAGCTGTATATATGGAGCAGTGGTCAAGATGACGACGCCCCATTAAGCTCAGGTATTGCCATTGCTGCAGCTGTTTTGTAAGGATTTCTCCAGTTCATCCACGATCTGCGCAGTTTGTCTAGTAGTACGGACCTAAAAGAAACTCTCAACGTTTTACAAAGATATACAAACAAGCTAAGTAAACAAATATTATAAGAAAAATCAAGTTTTGATAAATACTATATACAATCAAACAACCGATCTTCCAAATACACCATCACAAAAGTAAAGATAGTAACTCTTCATAGTCCAATCACTAAACAATAAAATAAAAACCCTCACATACACACACACACACACACACACACACACACAAAGAAAGTTTGTTGTTATAGACTAAACCCTTTTACAGACTAAACCCTTTTATAACATAAGGTTGTTTTGCTTGGTGAAGGGAGACAAAGATATTCAAATATGCAAAGACGAATACATACAAACACAATTTTGGGCAAATTGTACACTCTCTATTTTCTTCAGACATGTTTAACTCTGAAATGGGCCCCTTTTCATTCAGTACCCCTTATAAAATCTCGCACCTCCCAGGCCGAGCACCACACACCACACAGCGCAAGCTCCAATCGTTATCCCATGATATAGTCAAGCTGGGAAGGGATGAAGCGGGTTGATTTGCTTCAGTCTCTCAATCTTCTGTTTGAGTCCTAACACACCAGTGTTGCGTATGATGCTTGCTATTATCGACGAGACTCTAACTCTTGCTTCAGCGCCTAATCATCAATCTGCAGTATTATTAGAAGGTTCAGAGGTTGTGTCATGATCACAAGACCGATCGTGTAAATGTGGCGCAGAAAAAAATATTTTTCTTCCTCCTTCATCTTCTTATTCTCCTCTTCCTGCTCTTCAACGGATTCTTCTTCTGACTAAGTGTGTATAACTAGCTTGCATTCTTCAGGTGCACTTGGTGTTCCATAAGATATTTGTTTTTGATCGTGCGAATAGGAAAAAAGCGACAACCTCCATTCGCGTTAATGTAAACAGGGCATGCTACTAAATTGTCAGGTATGAACACGGCAAGCGAAGGAGGTAGCAAGATAGCCGCAAACGGCCACTGCAGGGTGTTTATCGTAGTCTAAAACTGTCGATGTCGCAAATTTATAAACTAAGCGTCTGTTCTTTTTTATGGAGCAAAACGATGTAATATAAGGTGGGTTGATTTGTTCTAAGTTGTCGTTTTATTTAGCTTGCATAATCATTATGTGAAGATTGTGTTAATTCGGAGATCTATATGTAATAAGGATTTTATGTTTTGTTCAGTGGGCATGATGGCATGGGTTTTGACTATCAGATAAGCCAGACCCACACAGATTGTTTGAAGTAGAAAGTATTAGAGGTATACATGCTAGTATTGTAGGTATTAACATTTCCTGCTATCATATAAAAATGATATAAGTTACTGAGTAATCGTGATTTAATTTAGGGAATCTGTTATCTTTGCTATCTATATTATATTACCTTATTGTCAAGTTGTGGATTGCTTTTCATGAAGCCGTGTTTCCATTTGCTTTAATATATGCTTGTCAAATATATTCGTTAGCCGAGTTTTTCCTGGTTTAATTATGTTGATGAGTTTCTGGTTTCTGTGTGATGCTATATATATATATGGCTTTGCTGTTACTATTAGCGTGTTTTAGAAAAATGACTAATTGAGCAACAGGGAGGGTGAATCGGACAACCTTTTATAGAAGCGTTCATTTTGCAAACCAAGGCTTCCTCCAAAATCGTAAGAAAAGCGTCCATTTGACAAACCAAGGCTCCCTCCAAAATCGTAAAGAAAAGTTTCCTTTGGGGACGCAAAGTCGTTGTCACCCCCCCCCCTTTGCAGCTAGGGGGGTAAACATCCTTTTTACGTTTATCAAGTCCGACACGATATCTTGATCTCGGGTCGTGCAATTTTATCGTTACAAATCCGTGTGGGATTGACTGAACGTGACTAAAGAAATTTCTAAAGAGATTATAATCCATATCACCGCCGCACTAAGTTTGCCAAATATTTCGTAGCGTATGAACGTCAACTCCATTAAAAAACCGCAAGAATATTACAGTTTTCCTTGATCACTTTTGGTATTTGTGTATACTTCTGAGTAACATATATCGCATCGGTATTTTTATGCCTGCCTCTGGAAAATATCCTAGCATTATTCTTTTGATTGTCTAACATGACATCATCATATACGACTAAATTGTTAATACTTCTATCAAGAGAATCAACACTCGGTGCTTCCTCAATATCGGTTATAAACTCAATAATATCTTCATCAATTTCCGATTTTGCTTTCTCGTTAAAATCCGTTAACACCTCGTAACATCGCTGATCGTCTCCACTAGGAGCAATCAAACATAGTTTATCCCATTTCATCTATCTCATTATCAAATTAAGTAGCAATTGCGTCTTGCCACTTCCAGATGGTCCGATTATAATCATACGAATATAATTTGGTAGCGCTGCATGATGCTTAACTGGTTCTCGCGTTTTAGTTGCCGAAAAATCAATTACATTCATGTTATTATAAATACATTAAAGATTTATATTGTGTGAAATGTAAGATGCGTACTGGCAAAAACGAATATACGACGATTACAACTAAATGTAACAGATCAGCACTTGCTGGTAAGTGTGTACAATGTGGTACAAAAAATTTAGATTTGTTTCGATGAAATCTGCAGACGATTTTAAAAAAACGAGGAGGTGATATTGCTGCCAAATTAGTAAAACTCCCAGGAACACCATGGGCAAAATATCCAAGAGAAAAACACCTTTCAGGATATAGTTATTGTGGACCCGGGACCAGACTCGATATCAGACTCGATGATCAGAACCAACCCCGACCCGGTGAGTATCCAATAAACGCTATTGATAAGGCGTGTCATGCTCATGATGTTGCTTATAAAAGTAGCAATCAGCAACAGAGACATATCGCAGATGTAAAATTAATTCATGCGTTGAATTCTATCACTGATAAATCCTTCAAAGAAAAATTGGCTTCATGGTTGATTAAATCGGCGATGAAAAGTAAATTGATGTTGGGTGCTGGTAATTAATAACATCATGGAATCTATTTATTATTCTCCAAGAGGATACTGGAGTGGTAAAGCAGCAATCAGTAAACTCGCTAGTGCCGCAAAGGTGAAAAATACTACAGGAGCGGATTGGTTATCCAAACAAATTAACTACTCGCATTTTTATGTCAGCGCACCTAATGAAGTTCATCAGGCTGATATATTATTTCTGCCGCATGATGGTTTTTACAAATACGCGCTAACCGTAGTTGATGTTGGGAGTCAAACAAGCAGAACCGCTAAAGACAAAATCATCAACTGAACTGGCTTCTGCACTTGAAAGGATTTATCGATGGGGTCCTCTGCATTGGCCAAATCTATTCCAAGTTGATCCTGGTAAGGAATTTCAGATTGCAGTGTTATCAACAATCAAGCATCATAATGTCAACATCAGACGAGGACATACTGCACTACATCGCGATCAGGCAATTGTTGAACAATTTAATCGTACACTTGCTGAGCGGTTATTTGGATATCAATAAGCGAAGGAGTTTATTCAGGATAAACGATCCCGTGAATGGGTCAAGAGATTACCAGGCGTAATTACCGCGCTAAATAATGAGATTACTAGAACAATCAACATGAAACCTAACAATGCGATTAAAAAAAAGTATATACCCGTAAAACCGCAAGTGATTTTTCAAAACAACCAATACTCGGCAATGTTACTGTAAGATATTTATATAAACTAGGAAAGCTCGAAGGAGGTAAAAAAAGAGCTACTGATCATATTTGGAGTGTTACTGCAATAAAATATATAGTATAACGAGATCTACGGGTAGACCGCCAGTCTATAGGTTGGATTCAACTGCTCCTCATCGAGGATTTACTCGTGAGCAACTACAAGTGATACCCGAGGATACTCAATTACCGCTGCATGGTCTTAACTAGCACCTCTTCGTCTGTTGCACGCATGACAAGTCAGCATCACATTATCTCTGGTATGACCTACGCTGCTATTTTTCTGTCTACGTTAAATTGGCGAGGATCTTTATCCGACCAACACCAACGCATTATACAATTGCAACTCGCGCAGTGATTATTCTGTTATTGTTTCAGTGTGATTATAAACTCGGCATCAATGTCAAATTTTCTGTTATTTGTTTTATCCTGTTGTTTATAACCAGAGAGGTTTTTTCTGATTATATCATCGCTGACAATATCACTTATTGTAGTGTCATTATAATCTAACACAACTCTTCGAAGTTGATTTATTCTTCGTACTCTGGACACCACAAGATCAACTAAATTCGACCACTCTATGTGATTATCTATGATCCAAACAATTGTATCGGATATAGTCAATCCCTGCGAAGAATGTATCGTCGCTGCATATCCTAGCTTCCATGGGGATTTATCAGAATGCAATGCATCTTCGACAACAGTAATATCAACTAACACAATATCATTTAACCCTAAAATCTGCTTCTCTGTCAGGCCTGGAATATCAACTTAGATATTTTGTCTTCATGTATCCTTGGGTCTATAACACAATGGTACTGGAAGTGTTGCAAATCTTTATTTATGCGTGTTAAATAACTTCATCTGAAGTGTATCTCTGACTATATTTCTACTTGCTACTATTAAATCGTTTGGTCTCCACGCTTCCCATAAATCATTTAATGGGGTTTCTGAAATTATTTCACGCGCTATTTCACACTGGATTCTATCCGATTGTAATCTGATTAGTTTCTTGAACTCTCGTAATTCATTATCAAGTGCTCTATGATCGGTATTAATTTCTTCATCATAGTCTACAAAATTCTTTAGCCAATTATGCGGGGATAAACCGAGAAATGGTGGTGGTGGTTGACCATGATTGCCACACATTATCACTTTTGTATTCGCTAGCAATAACCAATCGAGAAACCTTTGTAATACATCTAACGACACCGTGCATATCTCATCCCAAATGATGATTTTAGGAATATATTTTTCTCCCATTCGATCAGGAGTTCATTTGTCACCTTTCCATCGAAAAAAAACTATGATAAGTGCAAGCATTAATTCCTCGTTGTTTCATCTCTCTTGCAAGTCTGTGTGTTGTTGGTAGCACAATTATGTTTGATTTCCCTCGAAATAATTCAATCGCACGAGTCGTCTTCCGTGACCCACCACAACCGTTTAAGTAACTGGTTTTATATCTACATATTGGATCGGAACACGACATTGCATTAGATAGTTCTGATATCTGCTTATTTTTCAAGTAATTGTTTTCAATTGTAACATCTGCTGATTTAAAATAATCACGCAGTATTTCCTTTTTAATTCTCCATGTTCCCCAACTCTCGTCTAAATTAGTGAATTCAGCCACTGCTTCGCTATATTTTACGTCTATATAAAATGAATCAGTGGCGACTCTAACTGCGGTGTCAGGAAATCTATTTATCATCGAAAGTAAATTAATAGAAGCTTAAGCCAGCAAATACGACCTTACATGAACGTATTGAGGATTTTCTCCATCTGTGTAAGTAACAATTGTACCCAATTTGGTTATATTGGATAAGAAATCGTCTTTACGATCGACGTCTATACCCCTAGATGTTACATCTGCGATTATAAAATCGTATTCAACATCATCTATAATCAACCGCGAAGAATATCGTTTGTGGTCGTATTTTCCACCTTGTGTGAACTTACCAATTATTCTTCTACCGAGATCTTTTGTGTCTTTATTTCTAACTTCAAAGATTTCTTTGGACCATTTCATGATATATTCTTCGTCGAGATCGGGGAATTGTTTTTTGTTATCGCTGATTACACTATCTAGACTATCGGGTTGTGGTAACCAGACTTCAGTCTGCGCTCGATATGATATAATTGCTTCATTGACAATCAGCGATATCAGCAGTTTAGAATCAATCATATACCGTAAAAACACTATTGGCATCCAGTGTTTTTCAGAGATGTGTCTACCAAGCCAAACATAACAAAACGGATGAAGTCCTTTAGCCAATTCAAATAATACCACACGAGCGAATCCGGTTAAATCAAAATCGATCAGTGGTCCATTAATCGCAACACGGGTCATCTCATGTGAGGGATGTCCAAATCTTTTGAAGTACTCAGAGCACTCTACGTACCCAAGAAAACTCCCTGGATTACACGCAATCATATCAACCGAAAAAATACTTTTAGGGTCGTATTTTGTATTCCGTCATCCACCATGGTTATATTCAACGCAGCTTGATTCGATATCTGAGAGAAATTCTGCGCGTGTTAGTTTCCATAGATTTCTCTTTCTCGTGAAATGAGCTTCTAGTTATGGAATTGTAAACCAGTTTGTTAATAATTGTTCGTTGTAATCCGTTGAAAAAACACTTGCTAGTTTTTCATCTCGTTGTGGAAGGCTTCAGTACGGTGTAATTCGCCATTGGGTCTTACAAATTGATCGAATTTACCATCTTCGTCTTCAAAACTGTGAAGCAACCACTCTCATACAAAATCGTTTTTATTTAACTCGTAAATAAACTCAAATAATTTTCCCGTGTAATATTTTATGGTTCTATCCCGCGGAAATATTGTTACCGCAGGTGTCCATGCATGTTCGTTATGGTCAATAAGTTTGATTGGAGCTCCTTTTGATTTATATTTTGATTCGTGTAATACCTCTCCTGTTATCGTTATTACGGTTATTGGGAATCTTAATGATGTTTCTAATTTGGCTATATCCTTAATTGTTGCTCCGCTCTCCTTTACTGTTATTCCCCATTCGTTTTTTTTTCTCTTAGATCCGTCAATTTGTTTTCACGCAACGCATTTGTGAAGTGTTCTATTATTCGTTCTACTACATAATTTATCCTTGACGATGTCAACTGCGACAGTTTCATTGCTTCTAGTTTTTCAATACTCGGTTTATCATTTATCGGATTTTGGAATCCTGACTCACAGTGACAGTTCTCTTATTTTTCAGGATGGGTTCAAATTTATCGCGTATAATCCAATTCCCCGTTTCTCAGCGGATAATGAATTTCACTCTAAGAAAATACTTTTTCTTGTTAAGATGCGAGGTTATCTCTGCTGCGGTTTCGTCGTTCAAGGCAGCATCAACACTACCATCAATTCGAAATGTCGACCAACAGTGAGATGCTTCATCGCGCTTCAATTCATTAAAACCATCACGGATTCTACCTATCATGCTTTTATCACTTATTAGACTCTTTGGTACATCAGTGGAGACTCTATCGAGATTGAATTCAACATTTTTTCAATGCGTAATTCTCGATAATCTCTCGAATTCCTCCATGCTATAATTAAAACAAGTATTGAAATAGGGAATTTATTATCTAATGAATCATTGCAAATGGCTTACGATAGGATCATTAACCGCTTGTAACAATTCATGCAGAAATGAATTCTGTGGATATCATTTGTAAAGTATACGTTGTGGAAGCTAAGGGCCCTTACCTTACATACGATGTGGGATAGGTGTGCGTGGTAAGTCGCAGTTGTGTCTCATTTGTGGTGGTAAGAGATACAGAGAGTTAAAGCGCTATTATGATAAACGAATCAAGATTCCGTTAAAAACTCCGTCAATGATTCCATCAATGACTCTGACAGCGTCATTGACTCTGTCAAGGATAAATCATAATAACACCTCAAGACTATATTGATAGATTCCCAAGAATATAATTAAACCAAACAATAAATTAGACAAGTAGTATTTAGTATATAAATGAACCAAGAATTTCGACCACGTCCCGTGATTACCAATTATGAAGAATCTCGTGACGGTATTGTCAGACACAGAAGACTCAAGAAATCAGTCGGTTTTGTGAATGATCAAGGATATTTGATGTTTAGTGCTGGAAAGAAAAATCATCTTAATCACAGATTTGCGTTCGAATGTTACAATGGATTGATCAAGGATGGTCTTGTTATTGATGATATTGATTCCAATCCTAGGAACAATTCTTTAGATAATCTGAAGGCTAACTCACAATGAAAAAACACGAAACGAGGAAGGACTGGAAAACACTCGAAACATGTAAAACCAATAAAATCATTTAATACAGAAAATAACGAGGAAAGAGTATTTCAATAAATGAATGAAGCTGGAAAATATTTCGAATTTGTATAGACGATTTTTTGCATGGTAATTTAATCAATGGTGACTTTGTCAATGGTTTGTCACTATGCGGAAGTAATGTACTGAATTGGGGTGAAGCAATGTACGGATTTTTCACTGGTGACTTCGTCACTACATTTAGATAGTATATTATATTTATAGTGGTGGGTGAAGTACTGACAACAAAATTAGCACGACAACGATTAGCTGCTATTAAAAAATTTATTCCAATTCGTGATTTCGTTCGAAATATGCTCCAAACGAGTCAGGACCTTCAGAATGACTTTACGACAGGCACGGAACAGCTGCTCAAACCAGTAACCACTGCTACTAAAGATACTGTACCAATACTTGAAAAAAGCAAAGGAAACTGAAAAAACATCAGCTTTGTTAACAAAATCCCCTCCTGATCCAAAAAAAAAACAAACAAGGAAGAAGCAGTAGAGAGATTACGTGCGAGATTTAATAAGGAGGGGTTAGCAGCAATTGATAAGACTGATAAAGCGGAAATTCCTGCGCTTGTTGTTGCGATTTATGAAAACAGGAAAAAATGTTGAAAACAGAACAACACGGGTATATTAAAAGTATGAAACATTGGGCTGATGTGTTTTGCAAAATCAAAACTAACACAAGTCGAATTGATCAAGGCAATACATCATACACTGGATATCTCAATGCGGTGAGTATATTGAATAATCAATATAAAGAACTAAAACCGCAAAGATTACAAAGAAAAAGACAACAGCCTTCAAAGAAAATATCTTTCTCACCTCAGCAACAACTATCACCTGACGATGATAAGCAATCATTATATATACCATCTGATCAAGATGAATCTGATGATAAGCAATTATTGTATATGCCATCTGATCAAGATGAATCTAATGATTAATAATTTTTTTTAGAAATTTACAAGATCTTTCACAGGGTGCAACTGGTTATAGTATTGGGGAGGGTTTTTCTCAGAGTGTAACCCAAAACAGAGTTTCAAGTAGTGGACAAGTTAGTTGTCCTAATATTAGAGTATTCTCTCGAATATATCACGATTAGAAATTCTCTTTGGAGGGAAACGAGCCAGAAGTAACTCACCGGAAGTAATTAATGCGGCAGCTGATATCTGCAGACGACTTTTTGAAGGTGGTATCATGGATATTGATGTATATCGAGAGTTTATTGATGAGCTAGCCGAAAATCTTACGGATTTTTACGGTTACCATAGTGATTAATTTGATGACTTCGTCGCTGATGACTTGTCAACCACAGCAAACCAACTATGGTCTATGTAGTAAACTCACGATTGCCTGTTTATAGTGCGTGCTATGGGGATGGACTCGGAAATACAATTGCAGGGTTATTTACAAGAATAACTCCAAAAATAGAAGCAATCGCAAAACAGTTATCAATGAAAACTATTGATGTTATTCATGATAAGGGTATTAGCGCTGTTGGAAATGTTGCCGGGAGGGCATTTTCCGCGGCTAAAGGAAAACTAGTAGCGTTAGTTCGGCGGCGAAGAAAACCAGCGACGAAGTCACTGGGACCACTACCATCTACGGAAATTATGCGTGGAAGTATTAGCAAAATAATAAATAACGCAGTGGAGCAGAATATAGCATCACGGATAAATGATGGATATGACACTCAGGGAAATATTACTGTAAATATGATAGCGGGAAGTGGCCTGAAATCGCAAACGAGATAACGATTTAGATCAAGAAATATATAATATGTTCAAATCGGCTTCTGACCCAGCGTTTGATATGAACGCTTCAATGCCCAAGAATGATTCTCTACTTAATTATCAATATTTTTCCTATAATGCAACTCAACTGAATAGTCGATCAAGAATCGAACTTCAAGTCCAGGATACCAGTAAATTCTTTCTACTCTCTGAAGTGTTTATCGAAGTAGAAGGAGAAATTGTAACAGCTGATGATATTCCTGCTGTACCAGCACCATATCTACGTGGTGCCAAAGTCGGTTTTGTCAATAATGGTATCATGGTGATATTTAACAGCGCTAGATACATGATTGATAACAGAGAAATCGAGTCTATTGAACATGATGTTGATGTTGCCACAGCAATAGTTGGGTTGGCAAGATACTCTGATGATTATACAAGAGCGGCAGGTCTAGCTATGATGTTTGCTAAAGATATTAATGATCACGCTGGACCGACACCATATATTATAAGACAACCAGAGAATCGTGCTGTTCCTCCTGTTGATGTTGCTAATATCGAAGATGTGATTATAAATGATGATCCTAATTACAACCTAGGAGCTGCAACACGTATATCATTGTTGGAAGGAGATCGTAGATTATTCTCATGCGCGATTCCACCATATCTTATATTTGGATTCTGCAGAAATGTTAGAAAAGTTATCTATGTAGCGATGCATACAGTAGCACTCGTGCGAAAGGGTGATGTAACGATGCAATCTGGAGGATTTCAGCAGATCGTGCACATCCAGATGATGACCGTGGCAAGGTGAATATAACAAAATTAACACTGTGGATGCCAGTAATGACTCCCTCAGTCACCGTAGAGCAAACATTGCTATCATTTATGAGTACAGGCGGCAAATCATTGCTAAGTTGGCTAACAGTGACCACATATACCATGGATTCTAATATTGATGGTATACTTACATGGCACCTGGCATCAAAACAAGGTGTTTCAGCTCCGCTTCATATATTTATTGCGTTACAGGATAAGGCGCGATTGGGTTCACAAGCACGCAGCCATATGATATTTGATCAAATTGGGTGTAATGAAGTTTCGTTGAAGATAAACGGTCAACAGGAACCAACCGAGGATATACTACTTGATTACTGAACCAACCAAATAGCACGCGTGTATCATCGTTTGTTGTCATTTATGGGACGCGATAATAATGTGGATGCTGGTTTGCAAAAACTATATCCCATCTATTACTTCTCGCTGGAACATCTTGACTTAACCAGACAATCCGTCGTTGAAATATACTTTCGAGCTCGTGTAACCCGTCCGGTTGCAGGTGGTGTTGTCACTACCCCGAATACATAGCAGTTGCTGTAATTCTCAGCGACAAATCAATGCTACTCGAAGGTTTTGGTTCACGAATAAAAGTAGTTGATGCACCAGTGGAAAATATGCAATATTTTCAAAAACATGTAATATTTTCAAAAACCTGTAATGTAGCAATTAGATCAATCTGTTATTAATATAATGTCATATAGTCATGTTCGTGTTACGTGAAATCCTTGTCAAATTTAAAAATTGATGCCATCAAAGATAAAAGGGGTATTCAGGTCTCTCTTTCTCTGCGGCCGCGATGAAAGACATGATAAAATCATTTGGTATATTCCCGTTGTTAGCTGCGTTACCAGCATTAACTGCAGCAGCGGCCCCAGCGGTAGCAAAAACCGCCGCGCTAGGAGCCGTTGGTACAGCGGCATGGATGGCACTATAGAAAGCTACCGGACAGGGAAACAAAAAAAAAAGAAACGATTAGGAAAGGGTCTAAGACTACCAGGAACTCCGTATTCATGGTACAGCGGAAACGGCCTGAGACTACGAACAGTTTACTAAGAATAGTTCCCATGTCAAATTTTGATTTACTCGATGCTGCTAAAAAACTAGCGATAAAAAACTTTAGACGTGTCTTTATGAAAGAACAATTACCACAACAACCAAACAGCGTTGAAACCGGTATCATTAATCTCGATAACAGCAGTGGACCTGGAACTCACTGGGCTGCATACGCGATTGATCCGCGTGTAATTGTTTTTTTCGATTCATATAGGTTAGCGCCGCCTAAAGAATTTACGCGTTATATAAACCATTTAAAAACTCCTATCTGATATTCTACGCTCCCAACACAGAAAATGAATGACCCACCAATATGCGGCATAGAAGTATCGAATGTCCTCAACGCTATTTCATCAGCGAGAAAACCATCCCATAAAACCGTACACGAATATTCGAGTAATTGCTTTTTAGAGAGAAATTATATAAAATAACATGATTTTCTATTTGGGGGAGATCTTTATCTAGCCTGAAAAAACCCACCGCGGAAATATCTGCAACCGGTGATGTAAAAAAATAATCGAAGATAAAATAACTGAGATGTTAAATCTCGCAAGTGTTGGTCCCAATGAAATAGTTGTATTTCAAGATCGTCAGTGTAAATTGAAAACTAGCAATATTTCCCTTGATGATATTTTAGTTAATCAACGCAACGCAGAAGAAGATATTATCGCGTTGTTTTCCGATCAGAGTAAACTCAAACCGGGTGTACTAATTTCAACTATTGTGGATAAATTTAACAATTTAGAACCATCAAAAATAAATACGCGATGAATACGACGACCATATAACTAAATTCGATCGGTTTTCTGAATTACAAAGAAATATAATTGATAATATTGACAAACCTCTATCAGATTTCTTTGGAAATCCACCGGTGACCACCAAAAACCTCCATGGATAATTTGTCAAAGTTGCAATCCGAGTATGACGCTGATTTATCTCAATTTACTACGTTAGGTAAAAACTTTAACAGGACCGATGACTCCATTGATACATTTTTTGGTAAAAAAAATTCGAAACCCGATGATGTTAAAATAGATCTCGCTGATATTATCACAAAACTCGTTGAAATAACAGCGATTAATCGGCGAATAGAAATTGTTCGCGAAGATATTAAAACGACCAACGATGTCATCAGGGATGATCTATCGACGATGATAGAAAAACTTGAAAAAAATAAAAAATCCCTCACGAACAAAAAATTATCATAAATAACGTGTACATGATCCAACACGGATCATTTGCGTGGACACCTACAAACAACAAATTAGATATCACCGCGACCGCCAATGGTATTTATCGATTAACACTAGTGTCGCCGACTAAATATAATATTTCATCAAATCAACGAGTTTATCTGGGGTCAACAATATGATATCAACAATCATTGACAAGGGAACAACTGAACGATTCACGATAACAACGACTGATAATAATTTGGCTATAGCTTCTTTAACATGGTATGTGGAATTCGTAGCGGATTTAAGTAAACAACTAAATTGAATTCAGTTGTTATAAACGAAATGTCATCACAGCAGTATCGCTATGATCAGGTCAGAGAATTTCAAACTAAACTCAAAACACTCACTGAGGAGTATCGAATTAAAATAAAAAAATACCGACGAAGAATCACCGCAGTTGATGTTACCGTGTACACGGTATCAGGTGTAATCACCGGAGCCGGTATTATACTCTCCTCTGTGACAATGATTGCCCCGATAGCTGTTCCAATTTGTATATCAGCGGCGACAACAATCGCGGGAATTATTTCGATTATAACAAAAAAAATATCATCATGCAGCCAGCGTAAACTGCAAGATTACGTAGTTAAATTCCATATTGTGTCAACAGTGTACTCGCAATTATCCTCGATGATATCGTGATCACTCGATGACACATTAATATCCGATAGTGAGTTTTCAGCGATGGTACGTGTTTATGATTCCGCGATGTCAAAATTAGAAAAACAACACGAATATAATAACAATGGCGACATCGCAAGAACTACTTCAACGAGTAGCGGAAAACACAACCCCGGTGAAAACCAGCATGATCTCTCAACGAATCCTTAATTCAGTGTGAATTTCCCCAATGCAATTCCCGTGTAGGAGACAGCACTAGCAAAATTACGAGTATACCATAGTTGGCCTAATATTAGACCAAAATCATCTGGCGGTCAACAACCGAATAATTCCTTGGTGTTTGCGAGTAAGAATAAACTCGATCGTACTCCAGACTTGAACGTTGTTTCGTTACCATCTGGGTCCTACCAAATCGAACAGATAAATAACGAATTACAAAGCAGAATAAAATCTATTACTGGAAAAGAACCGAACAAAAATTCCTAACTGGTTACAATATCAAAGAAACTAATTTATCCGATTTCAAGTTTCTTGGGTATAACGCAAATGAACTAAAAAAAAATATGTTAATGATCTTATTTAAGAAAACTTTTCTCTGATACTCGCCGAATGGAAGAAAATAACACAATCACAAACAACAATCCTCAAGTATAATAATGACCCAGACGGATACGGGCGGCATATCGCTCCTCAAAACGTCAATATATCCTCGGTGATTGCATTGAATTTAGCATGTCATGTTATCGAAGGAAGTTATCAAATAAATCTTGAAAGATCAAATCAAGCTCAACAAGGATATATTTTATATTCATTTGCACTAACAGCTCCTCCAGGGTTTCTAATAATTGAGGATCCAACTAATCCAGTCTATATGCGATGTCATTATGATTCGTTAACGAGAATTAATTTCAAACTCACTGACCAATCCAATAATCTGATTGATTTACGAAGTGAGTTTTTACAAATTAGTCTGTTTGTGAAATCGTAAAAAGGATTTTTACCCCAATAGCAGCAGGGGGGTAGGGTGGCGGGGGCGACAACGACTTTGCGTTCCCAAAGGAAACTTTATTTTAAAATTTTGGAGGAAGCCTTGGTTCGCTTCTATAAAAGGTTGTCCGATTCGCCCTCCCTTCTGCTGATTGTCGTCCTTTGTTACACACGACCCATTCCTGTTGCCACTTTATATCTATCTATCTATCTATCTATCTATCTATCTATCTGTCTATCTGTCTGTCTGTCTGTCTGTCTGTCTGTCTGTCTCTGTGTGTGTGTGTGTGTGTGTGTGTGTGTGTGTGTGTGTGTGTGTGTGTGATCTGACTGTACGTCTCTTTTCTGCAATATTTTAGGTCAATTGGTTGTGAATTATTTAATATTTTCTTTGCCTTTCGGTCTGCTTTTTCATTTCCGGATATATTAATATTTAATGAGACCCACAGGAAAACACCTATTTTCGTTGTTGTTGATCTAAGTTATTTTGAATAATGTGCAAGGGCATTTCTCCAAATTATCGCCGTTACTCGATTTTCCTGACTGAATGGATCTTAAGACGCTTATCAAGTCCATATTCATTACGTTGTTTGTTGCGCTTTGGATTTTGATCAAATGTAGGGCTTTAACGTTTTTATGTATACGGAACATTTATCACGTAATCTCTCTACTAATTACATATTTCTAGCCGGTATAACTATATTAGCTGCTCTTGTATTCAATTTTATATATTTAGATCAACCTACAAAGATATGGCTTTGGAATGCTTTGGTGTATGTTTTCAATCATTATCTTAATTTCTGCCTCTATGTATATTTGCATTTGGTGCTTTGAACCTATCTTTATTGCATGAAAGTTGATTTTTGGGATCTAGTTTCTCCATGATCAGGATATCTTGTTAGTTCAGGTTATAGGGTGCCGAGAATCAATTCTTAGATTAATTCATAGATAATGTTCCCTCCTGATGTATTATAAGTACCAGTCTGCTGCATGTTTCAATCATTAGTTAGGTGAGATTTATACTGTTAGCGTATCGTAGCAAATGTTTTTTTTTTCATCTGATATATATAATGCTAATTCCCCTGTTAGCACTTGCTGTTGTATTTCTAAGAGTTCCGGAGCAGATTCTGAGGGACTGGTATTAGATAGTATACCAATTCTTGACCAGTCTTTGTTTTTGCTGACGCATCCATTTTACTTCCATAATTAAGTTTTGATCTAATTAAAGATCTATACAGCGAGAAAAGAGTGTAATTATTTGCTCCACAGTTCGTTCCAGTGATATTTCGGTGTACAGTTAAGTCGTAATTGTATCTTCATGTTAGTTTTTAAATGTGACTCCCAAGTTAGTTGTTCATCGAGCATTATTCTTAAATCTTGTTTCGTTGACAGAGGTGATGAAGTATTTTGAAGAACAATAGTTAAGTACATTATTTCTCTTATATGATAGGGATAGGGCTCCATTACGTCTAGTTTTCCAGTTGATATTTTAAGGCTCTTCTTGTCTGCCAACTGCCAATTATATTTATATACGTTTGTAGTGCGATGATAAGGTTTCGCTTGTCTGATTTCCATATACCACTGTTGTAAGATGTCTACTTTGGTGAGAATGACAGATGTTTCAAGATCTTGTATCATGATGTTTAATAATATGTTGCTAAAGACACTTTTTATGTGTGTGTGTGTGTGTGTGGGGGGGGTACCGTTGTCGTGGTTACGAACTTCTGTATTGATTTATTATTCTTGGCATTATTTGTCTCCGTGTGAGGAATTCGAAATTCGTCGGTGCATGCGGCCTGTATTCCATATAGGTTCAGCTTGGTGATTGGTGATCGGGCCATTGCTCCATACTAGGCCAAATTAGTTTCCTAAATCCAAGACATTTGCAGTCAAATGTGGGCCACGTTTGCGACTTATCTAAAGGTTAGTATAATGGCGGATTTGTTGATCTATTGTTGACATTTTGATTGGAAATCCATTTTGTTTTTGTTTGATAAGGTTGTTGTGTTTGAAATGTTGCTTTAATGTATTGTTGATAATTTAGTTTGTTAGGGAGATTGGGTTTGTTTAATATTTGCTCGGCTTTGGGATGGGTATTTGCTGTGCCTATTTACATGTTTGTGATGTGTATTTGGTGTTGGGAATATGGTTTATTAAGTCCAGCATTTCAGTCTCAATGTTTCTTGGCAAGCTCTTATTCATTTCGTATTTCATTCAGTCTACTCCGGGATATATTTTCTTGTTCTTAACTACTTTACTATATTCGCATTTTGAAAGATTATCGTTTAACTGTGGTTCACTGCTATTGATTACATGGTCTGTGAACAAGTGGGGTTACTTAATTTCCATTTATATCCGATGGGACTTAAAATGTGTTTTACGATTGCTGTTTATCCGTACAAATGTTCGGTTAGTCGGTCTGCTTTTTTATATTGTTGACCACTCCTGGAAATTTTAGGATGCATCTCTTGCAACGGTGGTCCTTTCTAAAAATTAACGTATTCTCGGAATTTATGGCACCAGGAAAGATATTATCTGTTTAAAATCATCAACTAAAAGTAAGGAAGGAGAACGCGGTGACGTTTCTGGTGCTTATTTCTTGTGAAGAGTAAAGAACATTGATTAAATATCCAATTAAAATCATTCTCTTTATGGAAACATAACCTTGGTTATATTTGTAGCCGCTATGTTACCACTCCTTGCAGTCTTCGCATTCGCAATCCAATACATTATTTATTAAGTTTCCGCCATGCCCAAAACTATACCGCATAAATTCTCTGAGTACGCAAGCTAGCTCACTTATATATTGTATGAAACATCACACGTAACTCTCTTCTGCTTGGATGAGAGACTTCGCGTTCTGACTGAATTATATTAGCTCTCTTTGATTATCAAACATCAACGACCCATTTTTAGGGCCACTCATTGTGCATCGAAAAGATATACTCTTCTACTTCTGCCAAAGTTTATATTAACTTTGTGTCGTATTATGTTTTGATGTGTAATCTCTACGTCGACCCTAAACACTCTTTTGACCCGTAAAGCCAGTTCAGATCGAACTTTCCATACCTACCAAGAGTAACGCGTATTGAGATCAACTCGAACACTGTTCCTCAGCTTCCGTTTGATTGTGATCAGCCACTTGCAACACTATTCCCTTTCTTACCACGTAACTAGTACCGTGACGTCACCGATGTTAAATTCTCGTATGATCTCCATGTCACACTTCTATGTTAATTTTTCATATGAACCCAAAACGTTTTCAGGGTATTTTTCTTATGTAAACCCATTCGACCCCCATTAGCCCCCTCTTTCTACCTTTTACATATATAGACAATAAGATATTGATCTCAAAACCTTGTCAGGAGTATTATTACCATTCGACTGTCTAAAACTAAATAATACATAGAAGGAAAAGCAAGAAGTTATATACAAATTAAAAAGGTAATTTGTTAAGGTATAAATTAGAACATTTAAGAGGAATTACAGACGTATGAGTAAAATTAAAAATTATGCTACAATATTTTCATTTGTCCAAAAGGTAAAGTGTTCCGAATGAATCCCAGGTCTTGTAATGTGTTCGTGTTCAAATATTCATGATGCATTGCATTGCATTGCATTGCCAATAGTATGTATAATAATGTCATTACCCAAAACACTATTGAATAAATTAACAAGTATCCTACAATAGTATTTTAGCCCAAAGTCAACGAGCACTTTGCAATACGAATACCCCAAGCAAACGAGTCCTTTCGAATTAGATCTAAACACAACATTAAATAATCTCTAGACTGATTTTATAACAAGAAAATAAAATAAATAGAATTAAATTGTCCTTTTATCCTCCCTCATATATAAATTATGGCTCCACAACGCAATATTTACTCGATCCATGTTGCAATACCTTTCACGTAACGTGTTTTACAATGCATTAACACGTCGCAACAAAACCCACCTGATTCAACCATTAAATAGGAAATTACCCCGAAAACGTATTAACGTAATATTAAGACTAATTTTAAAAGTTCTAAACTCCTATTTATAGATAATATGGAATCGATAGCCATGCACTAAGTAAAAGACAGTACTTATGTATTATACAAATGGATTTAGCTTGTTATGAGACAGACATGTCCACAAAACCTTCTAGCAATACCCCATAAATGATTTCTGAATTAGATTGACGAGGAGTTTTAATGATATAACGTAAAAGTACACAACATTATTTCTTTTCCGCTCTATTTCTGCAAATTCGTTTGAATCGTTATATGCTGTTTTACTTTATTGACCAGGTATAGGCAGCTGGTAGCATTCTATGGACAGGAGGGATAACCATATTTCATGGTTAATTATCCAGCCACATCCGGTGTATGATTGGAATATCTAGATCCTTTCTTGCATTTAATCATTTTCATCCAAACTTGAAGGTCTTGTATGGTATTGCATTTTATTAGGACATCTCCATGGGAGAACTGGAGTAGAGCGGAAAAGAAATCATTCTGTGCGCTTTTACATTATTATATTTAAATTTCTCTTCATCTAATTAGCAGCGTTCAAAAATTCACTAACGTGATTACACTTGTCATCTTTATTATCCAGAGAACCACATTCGATGGAAATTGTTTGGTCAAGTCAGCGGGAAACAGGAGCAAACCACCACCCTCCGAGGATTAGCAACAACAACATTAATAACATCTATACTACTACTAATGTTTTATTTTTCTTATAGAAAAACTACTACTACTACTACTTGTACTATTAATCTTTGGTTGATTCAGATTACGCATATTGGCAAAATGATATTGCTATGATCTGCCATGACTGTTATGGAAGATTATCTAAAAATGTTGTACATTCTTTTCCTAATACCTTTTGGTATTTACAAATGGCAGAAACATGTTTCCTTTGATTGACCCATAACTCTTAATGGATGTTAATTTAATTACGGATTCAAGATGGCTTTCAGAATTATCAATTCAACTAGGTATAATTCTAAAAGGTTTGAGCACATTGATTTGTTTTTTCTTCTAAGCAGTTTGTATTCGCAAATGACTGGTCGTTCATCACATAACACTAATTGTTCCAACATTTCTTGTATTTACAACGGCGAACCACTCATTATTATTATTATTATTATTATTATTATTATTATTGTCTGGAACTTTTAAGAGTAAGTGATAAGAAGTATTCAATATTTAAGTTTAACCTATCGAAATCATCTATTGTTATCTACAAATAATTTTCACCAGAAATTATAGAAGCGTGAACATGCCGCATTCTGTTACAAATTCAATAAAAACCATGTCTGTTTAAACTGTATCGATTTCATAATTAACTGGACATCCTGACACCTTTACTGGACATATTGATCGTAAATATTCAAAACTTGATCCGAAACCATTTTTTTATATCATGTTTTCCTTAATTGATTCCAGAATAAGTCAATGATGAGAAACTTGTGGTTTTGAAAATTTGACGTTTTGTCTACCGAAAATTATGAACCATAAGATATAGAATAAAGATGGACGATGGCAAAGAGACAGTCCCCGACATGTATACAATACATAAATTTGTATTTGAAACCGCTTCCATAATGCAAAGTTTCAAAAATAATTTGATCGGAAAACGGTTATGATTGATCCAAGAAGGTACTTTTCCTGTTTACATTTTATTTAACACTCTTGGTATTTCCCAAAGCCAGTCAGTTAGGAGCCACTTTGGTTCAGCAGTTATGTGTTTAAAACATATTTTCAATTTTGTACAAAAGAGTCAGGTGTGAATTTGAGCATTGACTTTTCCAATTTCATGTCTGTAAAAGAACCGAATCTTTAGTAATGGAATAAGATCTCACGTTTTCCAGTTACAACTCTGTTATATTCATCCATTTATAAAAGGCTTGCCATTTTTCATATCGTTAATAACATGAGTAATTCAACATTGCAAGATATTGAGTCACGCACATTAATTTAAAGATCACAGTTTTAATAAATCTAAATGAACTGAATAATTTAAGTGAAAAGTTAAAATATGAGCCAAATTAGTGACATGGGGAGAAAAGTGATAATTTAATTTTAACATTGATAGTTCTACTGCGAACTGTGGAAAGAATCGGTTTCATGTAATTTCAGATGTTTATGAAACAATACAGCAGTAACGGAAGTAAAGAGTAATATTCTAATGTAAGGTAAAATGGAACTTTTCAAAACTGAATACTAGTGATTATCCGTTTAGAAATGCATTGAGACGTTCATTGACATGTATCGCCAGTGTAAAGAGACGCATGCATTTTCATGTTCCATATGCAATAAAAGAGCATCGTGTGATGCAGATTTCGGAAAAATCAAGTGAAAACACAAATCGTGACATGTGCGTTATGGACAAAAGTACACCATTATACATACTATGGAGACAAGAAAGAATCAGAAGAACAACAACCATCAACAATAACCAACAACAACAACAACCACATTTAATAACAGCAACCATCACCACAACAAGAACCATCACCACCTGCACCACCAACCACCACTACCATCAAAAACAATCACAACAATAAACAATCAGCAATAACCAAATAACCAAAACAACCATAACAACGACAACGACAACCGCCACCACCATCATGACAACAACCACAACCACCACAACAACCACAACCAAAATAAGCACAACAACAACCACAACAGCAACTACCTCAACCACAACAACAAGAACATCCACAACAAGCACCATCCACAACCACAGCAACAAGCACTAACTTGGGAGTATATGTTCTTTTTCCACATTAAGGCTTAACATTAAAATGAATACACTACAGGAAGAAAGTTAATGGAAGTTATGCTGTATTCCAAAATAAATACACTGTCGTAGACTCATCAATACACTGTACCAATAGTAATGCGTACATAGTACTACCCAGTGGCCTTTAAACTCCGTTGCGTGCTCGAAATTAGTTTAGAAATATCCACTTACATATTTAATATACCCAAAGCTAAAGCACCTACTTCTTCAATGTACAATTGTTTTCAAAGTAGTTCCTGATATATGTTTCTATTTAAATACACACCTGTTGTGCAATACTAAGTCGTACAGTATGGACAAATACTGCACGATTCTAACGATGTACAGATTAACGGAGAAAACAACTGATCATATAATAATAAGTAGTAACGTGTAATGCTGTTCATCAAAAATTACAATTTTAAATATAAATAAATTAATTTGTCTCAGACATGAGTCAGCATGCAGTCATAACTGACATCAAGAGGAAAGTTGACATTCAACAGCAAAGTGTAATTGCCTGAGAGTATATTTAATACGTTGTAAGAAAAATATTGAAAATTCCAACTTTACGTGTTGATATCCAGGTGTTGTTCAATCTTACATTTTACATCAAAGCCTAAAGTAGCGTATTTAGTGCTAAGGTAAAGTGTATTGGCGAAAAGCACGGCACGGTAGCTGATTACTTTTGGTCAAAAGTCCATCACCACTGCGCAGCCGAGCCTATTCCTAATCAAATGCACATGAAATAAGCAAAACATGAGAGGATTCGGACATATCTCAGGTTTAAAGGACGTTTAAATAGGACATCACATTTTGACAGTAAATAGGTAATAGATGATTGATTGAAACTGATTCTGTATTAATTCTACATTTTAAACGTTTTAACAAAAAATAATGTTTGATAGATTAGAACTTGAATAATGTTTTATGTTCCATGTAAAGAACATGTTTGGTTTCAGATGATTTCAGATAAAGTTTAGATCACCTTTACAAAGGTTTCAGTCATAGATACCACTTTTAAGCAATTTTACTATAAAAAAAATCATAAATTTATATTAGATCTCGCAAAGGGGATGGGATATACGTTAAGATCATAATGCGTTATATGTACACACACTACACTGCTATAAAATGTTAAGTACATTTAATTTGTAATTTATATTTTCCCTTAATCATCATATGTTATTTTTGAAATGTTGTTAGGATGTGACCTTGTCTAAAATAAACTGTAATGTGAGCCTGGGTCACTAAAGACATTGAAGTTATATTTATTTGGGTTAAAAACGTAAGTCATATCTAATATTTGTATATGAGTTTGGGTAAAATAATATGATGATTACCTTGGTCCTAGTAAATAACATTATATTTATCATGTTCTTTATTGTAATTGTAGTAAGATAGTGTTCTAGCAATACATCTTTTTCTTAAAGTCAGGTTCTTTATTTGAATCTTAGTATTTTTTTTATTAATGATACTTACTTGAGTGGACTTGTAAGATCTTGAAGCAAAATTATTTCTTGTGTTCATTATCTGATTTGATCGAAATTATTAATTCATGTTATTTATTCACTGTGAATACTATTATTGGACAGAAACATTATCGGGGAATTATGGTGATTTTAATTAATGGCGTTTTGGATGATGTTACAGTGATTCATCAAAAAATTGTAGTCACCACGTCATACGTCACTACAGGTACATCAACACCTTTATATATGGATCATATTTAAAACGACATTTAATTAAATTTCATTTATTACGACCGGTGACATAATAACTATTTGTAATTTAATTCACTTTACAGTAACCTATTGTTCGGATTAATGGGAAATGTGTTGGTGCTGCATTTAAACCTTGCCATTTTACTACAAGAGCTTTTAATGTACAGCTTGTTTTTCATTGTCAAATGAATATACAAATAATTTACTTTTACTTGACATAGATTTGCTTTATGACACTTATAAAATAATAAACAAAACATTTTTTTGTGATATAGAATTAAATACTAGAAATCAAAAGTTAACAATCGATGAAATTGTCAGTGATTAGCAGGTGTTACCATTCTGGGATTAGTCATATTTGACAGGATCCTGATCCTGTCCAGACCTACGAACTATGGACGTTAAGATACCTCAGTCGATAAAATAAATATTCATATTGCAGTCAAATTAGGAAATACAATTAAACAACTATGCACATTGTAACATACAAGCAAAGAGTATTAATATTAATTATCGCTAACACATATTGTCAATATACCGAAGAATGGGGTTTGAATACATACATTGTTCCTTTTATATTTTTAAGTCAGATAATGCGAGCTTAGCTGGTCTACACGTTTGTCACTAAAGGGTTGGTAGTATGAATATTTATTACCATTCAAGTAACTGTCTGAGGGAAGAAAATATAATTAGTGAACAAATCCATCGACTACAGATAAGAATCGCTGTAGAGAATAAAATAGTCACCAGAACTGCAGTTATTAAACCTTACCATAGGCGCTAGCAGAATATGCACCCTGGCATAGGTTCGTTCTTGGTGAGATACGGAAGAGTCGGATATCTGCATCCAATAGCAAATAGGCTTAACTATCCTCATATCTGTTATATGTTCAAATGATGACTGAATCCACGCTTCAATGAGTGGTTGGTTGTTACTAAGCTTGTTTGTGGAGTGTCCATTCTACAATGTTTCAAGTATACAGGATATGCCGATTTAGTTTTTAAGCAAGTATATAGCATCTTTCGATCAGAAATGAGTGACTGCTTGCTAACATTTACGGTTTTATTTGCCCGTTCATTACCTTCATACAAATGAATCTTGGCAGCTGCACGCACTACTTACTTTTTCCACACTGTATGAAGAATTTGGGAATGTTTTACGAACAAATAGAGCTATTTGTTGGAATTTGGACGGGAGTCTTCGTTTAGTATGAAATTTGAAAGGTTCCAAGCATCTTTCGATCAGAAATGAGTGACTGCTTGCTAGCATTTACGGTTATATTTACCTTCATACAAATGGATCTTGGCAACTGCACGCACTAAATACTTTTCCAGACTGTATGAGGAATTTGGGAACGTTTTACGAACAAATAGAGCTATTTGTTGGAATTTGGACGGGAGTCTTCGTTTAGTATGAAATTTGAAAGGTTCCAAGTAGTTAAAACTATGAGTATAGCTATAAATTCTAGGTATACAATTTGATGCTTTATCCTGTTACCGATTTGATACGGTTACATAGAGTGCTTCAAATGCAGTTTAAATCTTGCCTATATCTTCCTTATCTCTGTATATAGAACCTGATGTACACAGGGCGTATAACCAGGATTAAACATAATCTGGAAAACGAGTTTCTTAGTTATCAAATCTGATCTTTATTTTGGAATCTTCTATCCTGGGCCTAGCGCTCACAAGATCACGTAGAGGAAATTAAATCTTGTTGCTCCCAAACATATTACAAAGGCCTTTGATTTTCAGCCATGCTTATGTGCTTTGGTGATGTTGCACTTTAATACTTACTGCTAGTCACCTTAGGTCTTGGGTCACATTCAAAATCTTAAGCATTACTAGAACTGTATTCCATACTTCGAAACCGAACATATTGTTTGTAGACCATATATATATTAGGCTGAAACAAATGTGTTAGATTAACAAAGAAAGTTTCGTACCACCTTGATTTCAACACATCCCTGTGTTTTGATCTTTGATCTTTGTTCTGAGCAATTTAGCTTACATTAGAAACGCTCATGTAATCAAAGGAGTCTTTTGAAACAGTCCATCGAAGTCAATAACAAACTAATTTCAAAATATCACACCATACGCGGAATACTGTAAATTCGAAAATTAGGATTGAACTAATTTAAATGCATCTGAAAAAATATTGAATGTTATTACAATCTTTGTGTAAAAAAACTAACAGTTGTCTAACGATTTACTAGCTAAGTTTAATTAAAGAATTAAAAAGTGGGGACACAATACTGAAGAATTTTTAACATTGATAACCATGTTAGCATGTGTTTCCACCAACAAGCGCATTGATTCTTATAAATGCTTCTATAACGGATAGAAGATACAAATTTAAACTGGTTTACGAAAATGAAACAGCCAAACTCTCGGATGTATATCCAATAGGTTGTACGTTCCCCATACGACTTTGGCCTCATCGCTGTTCTAGATACTTCTTTCCAAGTACGTTGTTGACTCTGTCTGCGTGGGTTCAAGTCTAAAATATGGCCAATGTGGGTATATGAGAAAGCTTGCCAGTAGCTTCTCGTGGGTCGGTGGTTCGGGTTTTCCCGGTTTATTCCTCCACCATTAATACTGGCCGCCATGTATAGCCTATCGTGTGCTGAAAATGGCGTTAAACCACACATCAAAAACAGCCAATAAGGTTGTTGAGTCTTATCTCTGCACATGTTCAAAATGAACACCACTGTTCAGCCGTATCGTATCACTGTACGTTTTGCTACAGAATTTAAGACCGTGGTATGAATAATGCCTTTAATAATTGTCATGAGCGTGGCGAGTCCTATAGTGGTGTTACAGCCAGTGGGGAAATGGTCCCACTGGCTCTTGGAAGTTGATGAGCCACTGCATGGTGCTGTAATCAGTGCGCAACTTGATAGTTATGCTGCCGAAAGATATATCTTGAAAGCCAATAAAATGTATGAATATATGATGGGACAAAAGCTCCAGACGATTTACCTAATACTGGCATTCTGTCTTGTCCATTTACCGACTAGCGTATGCTACCAACCGCTCTTTCTCGTCTATTTCTAGGAAAATGACTGTTCCTATTGGTTCACTACTCGTACATGTGTCAAATATGAAGGAACAGCTCAAATCATTAGAGCCAACGCGTTTACTTAAGCAAGAACTTTATGTATATTGTGTAATGCCGCTAGATGCTCCTCTGTTCAGCGGAAAACGGCATTCTTCTCGTAAGTAGGTGTAAAGGATTTGCAATGTCAGCACCCTGCGAGAGTGAGACTATAACTCAAACACCCGAAGAATCTCCATACCGCAGTAACCTAGTTACTTTTGAATATTCCAAACATCACCTGGTAAAGTTACTACCTCGTAAGTTTTAGTTGCATTAACTGTATTGGCACCGTTCCATCTCTAATTGTACCAACTGATGGCGTGATGCATACTTGTGTTTTATGATAAAACAGCGAAAGAGGCTCTGTTAGCAGCTTTGCAGATAATATCTTACATCCAACATTCACTGTCCTTATTTGTAGGGTCTTTGATGTTCTCACCCGAAATAATACTTCGACAACGCAAATCTACAATCCACAATCTAACTCGAGAACTGTTGTCCTTGAATCCTTTGTGTGGTTTCATAAATACAAATGTCGCATATATGCTGACGGAACATATAGCCATATAATTGCATCAGGCGTAATATCAGTCAATAAAACATTTAACACCTTCCCAATCCAGCACAAATTCAGCTTGACCATGATTGTCAATCTTGTCAAATGAAAAATTGATGAGTTGGTAATTACCATTATTGAGCATTGGCTTCTCGATTAAGTGAGGCATAGATCCACTTGCTGTTGATAGAGCCAGCAGCTCATGAACGCTCTACCCTTATGGAGAGATTATGTGTGCAATGCTAATTCTTCATTCTCATGATGTACAGGTTTATGGTTTTCTATGTTCTGTTTCTTTAGAGCTTCCATTACACTTGTCGCTCATTCTCTATCGACACGAAACTTTGTTTACAGGCTTGGTAATCTTATCTTGGCAATGATCCCATTAATTACCATTCCAGCTCCAGACGTTTTATCGCGTCATGTCATGCTGCTTGTGTTGATGTTGTCGCTTTTTGCTCTTCTCTTCGTATAAAGTTATTATATCAATTTCTTGTTTTGCTCCATTGCTCTGCGTTTGCTTCAATTAGGATGTCCTCGTAACACCTGGTTTTGAATATTTTATGACTGTATGAAAACAAAGAGTACATGGTTTTGCATTACAACAGTGTCAGGTGTGGAATATTATGTTATGTGTCAGGTTAGGACATATTTTGACATAAATCAACTAGGGATGCATTGCGACAAAGTCGTATTGATGTTAAAAGAAGGCGGCGGTGAACACTTATTTATTCCATTTTTTTGTTTCATATTAGTCAATAGAAAGTATTTACTGTTGTGCTTTTGATTCATTTGAGATTAATCAATTCTTTGAATTATTCTTAAAATTATATAGCGTTCATGTAACCGTTTGTTATGACACTATTTGGGAGTAATGAGTATCCATTCAAAGACACCTTGAATTATAGCAGTGCGATATAGCAAGATATGATGGTTAATTGGTTAATCAACACATACAAGGCTATGGATATTTCAGCTAACGCAATACCTGCAATTTATTCGGAACATTATGCTCTTCAGACATATGATAGAATATTCAGGATTATTTGTGATTTTTGTAATTCATATAACTGTAAATTTTCTTTTAAATTTTTATTCATAACTTTGATAATCAAACTAAATTTGTGCAAGTCGATATGTAGTCTTAGAAACCATGTACTAATAATTGAAGGCTTTGTCTGGTCTAAATCCCAAATCTTATATAATTTTATTCATACACTAATGATATAAACATCTAGAAGTGTTAAAGATGATGTTTATTATAAATACAAAACCATATTCGTGCTTAAGTTCTGAGCCTGGGGAAAGAAGTCCGTTCATATGGTATATGAATATATCCCTACGAAATATGAAACTAATTCTTTCCGCAGACCTAAAATATGAGATTGTACGGTTTTGTCTATGAACATCCAATCGATCCAGGGTTTTGACATTTACCTATTGCTTATATTTATATCTGTCTAGGTCCAATTCCCGCTGGGCAGGCTTTTATCAGCATAGTAAATTATATTTTCTCAACGTTTTAGCAAAAACGGGATTCATGTCATGGGCAACCAGTGTTTTGAAAGTACAAAATTTTACATAATTTGTACCTTTGTACCGATTTGACAAGTAATGAATATTTAATTCACTAGATATTAGGGCAGTCACAATAATGTTATTATATTAATCCACGATACGTTATCTAAGTTGCCCCTTTGAGGCAAAATGAATCCTAATTTGATTCAATCTGCAGTATCACTTTGAAAAGATGCATAATAAATTTTCGAACAGAATACCACATTAGATCCTTAATGACCAGAAAGAGACGCTAGTGAAAATTTTAACAAAAGGAGAAAAGTTAAATTTCGAACAGTATAAAAATGCAAATATATGAACGGATCTAAATACTTCGTATTATAATCGGATTGATGAATAACGCCAGTGTAACGAAGTTTTGTCTCGAGTTTCGGATTACATCTCCGGGGTGCCGACATACATAAACAACGGAAACCTCTTTATGGCTCAAACGTGATCGATGTTGACGTCAGTTCACTCCTGTTACTTTTAGGTTCTTCAAAATAACAAATAAATTTTAACCGGCATCGACTAATGCCATAATATGAAATAATGTGTACAGCCATATCAACATTTAATAAATCAAACATACACCTTGAGAAAGAAAGAATTACACATTTATATATTGCAGGATGTTTCCAAGTCAATGTCTACAACGTTGAAAAAGATTGTGATGGCTAAATCTTGTGTGCAAAATAAGATGTTTAATTTTTCATTTTTTGGGCTTTAAATTTCAACATTTGATTTTGTGCAACACTTACTTTATTATCGCTGATAAACAGAATGGGGAATCATCAAACGTTGACCAAGAAATATCAGCTATAGTCCAACTCAAATACAAAGATGAGTTCTTAAACACCATGCGTTCAAGATTGGTCATACACAAACTTCAATTCTGAATGAAAGTATTACACCATTATTAAAAAAAAAAGAACTGAGCAATGAATGAACGGGGACGGGATAAGCTGTTATGGAATCGTAAAGATAATGACATATTTCTGAAAGTCTTAATTTTCTTTAGACTCATTTTACAAACAAGGTATATCGTTTCTCTTTTTATCTCTGCTAGTTGCATTAGTGTAACTGACAACATAAATGATCATGATTCTAGTACAAATAACTCTGCAAAGCAGAGAAAGAGGATAGCATTATTTTGGATCTGAGGAAAAATATCATCGAAGTCTCTGGGCAAATTAAATGACGTATATACAGAATTGTATTTCAATCGCTTGCTTGGAGCGTTGTATTATATACCGTTATAAAGTAGTAAACTCTGGTATCATCCATAATCGATGGAAAACACATGCAAATGCCATATTAAGTCTGTCGATTTCAGAACTCCTTTTTAAAGGACCTTTATTTGTTGATTAGTATTTTTACTGTGGCAATAAAATGACTAGTCGGATCAAGTTTAGTACATTCAATCTGCTTTAATGTTGAAGATAGTGACCTAAAATACTTTGCCCTGAAGTATATTCAAAATGTGACTGCAAATATCTCGTCCTGATGTATAAATATATCATGATGATACCTTCTGTAAATCGTTGTAACCACTAGTTTATTCTAGTTTGTTTTTAATTAGTTTTAGTAGGGAACTTCAATTTCCTTTTGAATCAAAATATTATATCACAGAATGAGAACATATGTTTGATATCAACCTCGAATACATTTCAGACAAGAGGTCGTACGATAAGAAACATTGTACTCAATTAGACAAGTGAACATTAAATGTCTCGAATAAACTAAACGTTTGTCATGTGCAATTAAATGTGCATACAAATTTAATTTTAGCCAATGAAAACATAATTATAGATGCAAAATCTTGAAAGCATGTGATCCCAAATATTCATCTCAATAAAACCCCCAGAACTATAGTAAGATCGTTAATATACTTGAAAAAGAGAAAACATTAATTTCTTGTTGAATTTCACACATGCAACTAAGATCAAGCTATTATCAAAGAACAGTAATGAATATTAATAGGAAAACATAATTTATTATTCGATATTTTCTCAGTGTGAAAGATAAGTTATGTAAATCAGGTAAAGGTACAGATACAAGAAATTCATGCATAAGTTTTGATAGCCATGTCAAGATTTTGTCATATTTGGCAAGGTGCAGTACGATAGTCAAGTTGTAAACTTTCGGTTGATATTAAAATATAGACTATGAAAAATTTAAAAAAATACATAAATAAATAAATCAATAAATTAATAATAATAATAATAATAATAATAATAATAATAATAATAACATATGTATAACATAATTTATTGTAAACGTGCATGACAACTTAGGATGGTGTCTCTATACACTAAATAGAACCTTTTCTACTAATAACTTACTTTACTAAAGCACATTTAGGTAAATCATCCACTACTTGAGAAATATCTTGCGTTCAAGAACTTCAAAGCACAGTACATTTTTCTTTCAAATCAATTCAAGTTAAAACTTGATTACAATGTGCAACATGAGGATGAGAATGACACTATATTCGAAATTCATGGACGTAAACTAATTAGTAGAAAGATGCAAAACAAGACACTTTGAATAGCGCAACAATTTAAATATCAATATTATAAGTAACGTTGTGAGAGGAATTTACATTTGTTATACAGTAATTCCAAATTATTCCTTAAAACATTCTTGTAAAGCTCCAGAGAATGGAAGGTTTCCTATAAATTTCATAAACAGAAATCTATTGGTCCAAAAAGACTCGTGAGGTTGTAAAAATTTACAATATTTCTAGAATAATACTAAAGTCCAATTAACGTTGCTGTTTCCAGTGAATACTCCAAAGAAATATTTTTCCTTCTCAAATAGTCTAGATACACCATGTAACACATCTGTATATTTAATGTTATAAAGGAACAAAAAACGCAATATAACAACTGCCCCGTTCGAACCTTATTGTATACTAAATACATGACAAATGGCAAACTAAATTTCAGCATCTTAGATGACCTCACACAAATGAACCTATACAATTGTTTTTTTTGTAACTTTTGATAAAATTAGTATTCTAATATTTCCAATTTCTAATCATGTCCATACGTACATAAAATATCTTTAATTAAGTTTGGTCTACGTGACTTGTCTGTGTCAAGAGAATGATATTGGATAGGATTTATAAATAGATGTTTACGTACGTATTGACAATTATTAATAATCTCATTAATAACATGTAAACGGCACGTATGGCGTACTTTTACAGCGCCGTATAGAATATGATTTTAAAAAGGTTTTAGAGTTTGTGCATCAAAATATGTCTTGAAGTAAGTCTGTACGCAAACACCTGAACACTAATTCACATGCGTTATTTTAGGTTACCGTAATCTTGATCAACCTTCCCATCTGAGAATCAAATAGGAAATAGGTTTTCTATTTCAATTTCAAATTCGACATGGGTCTGCAGATTTTTTTTAACAGTTCCTTAACCTTTTTTGACATGCCCTAGGTTACAACTAATACCCCATCAGGATAGATTCCTCAACTACATCGCAGTCAGCACTTCACTGTAGAGATAAGGTAGCTTTCCAAATAGGTCAATTTTGTAATAATATACCCCAGTACCCTTTTAACTATTTTAAATGTTCAGCATATGTTCCAACGAGACAAGAAGATACTAACCTACTATTTGTTGGTAATATCAAAACGGAAATTGTGTAAAGTGAATTATTGCTTTCCACAAACTGTTTAAAACTTATTAGAAAATAATTTCTTAATCTTTTTTCTTTTTCCATGTTTCCTTCTCTTCTTTGCTGCTTCTCTCTTTATCATTATTTCTTTTCTTCTTTTTCTCCTTACATTTTTGCTAGCATTTTTCTATTTCTTTTCTTCTCCCTACAAATTTCTTCATTCTGCAATTTCAGTTGTCATTTCCTTTATCTTGTATTCAACTGCAATTATATTTCTTATTTTTGTGACTGCGTTTATCTCTCATCTTTATGTTTGAGACGCCAAAGCATTCTGAACATTGTTTCCATTTTGTGTTTTGATTTCATTTCAAAGCTAGATAGAATGATCACATTTAACGCTCAGTTATCCATACAGTTTTTTGTTATCAAACATTGGACCAAACATTACATTATTCCTTGCTTCGTTACAGAAACCTTCGCCTTCGAAATCTCGTATTGTTTAGAAAGCTGAAGTAATGTTTACTTTTTCAAGGACTGTAATCTTTCCTAGCGAGGACATAAAAATTAAGATCTCCACCTCAGATGACATTGTAAAGCTTGTTAGTTTCGTTATTGCTTTTTAAGGAACCTAATACATTACATAGGGCCATGAATATTTCCGAAACAAAGTGAATTTAAACCACAAATCTTTCTAAAATATTGTGTAGAAATTCATATCCCTAGGGCGAGCCTCGTATGGTCTATCTGGACCCTATTTATTAAGCTATGTAATAATAAACAGCAAACACCAACGAGTTTTGTAAAATTCAAAGATAATTTCTTTCCCTAGAAAAGAAAATGAAAATTTAAAGCAAATCATGCAGTATTGCTAATTAAATCCTAAAACAGTTAGAAACCTTCTATCACCAATCCTAATTAATAGGGTTGTAATTCAATTTCATTGGTATTTTAAAAAAGATTAAAAGTATTAGTAGTAGTATTAGTAGTATTATTAGTAATAATAGTAGTAGTAATATTCTGTAGTAGTTAGACGAGAATAAGTATAAAGAAAAATCAAAATGTCATTAACAACAAAACATCTCCGTGAGATTTCAGTATTTGTAGATGAAATGTCAATTGTCAGATACAAAGAATAGTTGCAATGTTAGGTGACTTTGAAAATGCTCACACCACACTGACATTTAAGACGTTGAAATTATGAAACTTAACGACGAGTTAAATATTTGAGGTATATAGATTATAACGACTGTTTTGCATGACAAAAAAAGTAGAGATAGAAAAAAGAAACCCAATGATTAACACGTCATATTTCCTCATATCAATCAGGAAGCATTTAGGACATACATTTTAGAATGTATAGTAATTAAGTCTCGCTGTATAGTCTAGATCTTTTATTTGTTTGAGATGAAGAACTATAGTGGTGTTTGCGAAAATGATATTACTGGCACGTGGTTTATATGACACGTGGACCACTTAATGCTTTCAGACTCACAAGATAAGTAAACCTAATAAGTATTTATCTGAATGTGCCATTTTTATAGAAACGGAATAGAACAAATCAAATCCCTCACCATAAGGTCCAATATATGCTGTTTGATCCACATTATTTCTATGTTCCTGCAATGTTAGCGAAAATCGTTTCTGCTTGAAATTTAGTTATTGATGAATCGATAAAGGAGCCACGAACAATAAGCTTAACTGTTAATCTAATTCATGGCAGATAATTTATTGTCCCGGTCTTGATCTAATTCTCGTGGGCGGCATACATGACTCTGAAACATTTACAATTACTCTTTAATGGAAAAAACACTTTCAAAATGAAATAAATATATCGGATTTCATTATTAAAGTTATTGCAGAGTGGACTATTGGCAGCCTAATATTACCCTATCCTGCTGACTAACGTTTCTTAATTTTTAAATGTGCTTGGATGTGGATATAACATCAATAACAACAATCCATCTTGTCTGAGAGGATGGGGATGAACGGAAAGAAGGATGAAGTTATGTGTAATATATATCATCGTGTCCATTCCTAGAATGACCAAAACTAAGCTATCAATTTCACACTATTCCAGAAACTATCTGCAGGTTTTCTGAACGAAGGTTCTAATGTTTTCATGTGCTAAATTGCTAGCACCATTGAATAATCACTGTTCTAATTACAAGACAATTAAATCAACGTGGACGTATCGAACTTCAAGTTCAGGATACAAGTGGATAGTTCTTACTCGCGGAGGCATTTATTGAAGTAGAAGGTGAACTTGTAACAAATATTTCAGTTGATACGCCATATGTAGATAATTTGCGAGTTGGTTTTGTTAACAACGGAATTATGACACTGTTTGATAGCGCTACATATATGATTGATGGAAAAATATTGAATCGATTCAGAAGGATGTTGACGTTGCCACAACAATAATAGGTTCAGCGAGATATTTTGAAGATTATACAAAAATAATAGGTCCATCAAAGATGTGTGCTAAACATATTACCAATAATGCTGATCATGCTTGGTATATTAAATTACGGAGGAACGTATTAATATTGAACAAATGGATGATTTTTGAACATGCAGATAGACCAGCTGCTGAATTTGATATTATAAGAAATATTAGTGGTACTTACAACATTGGATTTGAAACACGTGTATCTATGTTGTTAGGTGACCATAATATATTTCATGCGCAATTCCACTATCTCACATCTTTGGACTTTGCAGACATGTTAGAAAGGTTATTTTCGGAGCCAATACTACAGTTGTACCGTAAAAAGAAAAAGTGATTATAGTGATGCTATCTGCGACGTGCTAGTGTTACTGATGCTAAAGTAAATATAATAAAACTCTCACTGTGGATGCATGTAATGGCTTAAACGCGTAGGTGAAGTACTATCTAAAGGTTAGAGAAATCGCTATTATACTCAGCGATAAATCGATGCTACTTGAAGGTGCTGGCCATGGTGGACGAATGAGAGTCATTGATGCACCAGAAGAAAACATGTAACGTTTTCTAAATATGTAATATAACAAAAGTATATTAGTTGTAATATTATCAAAATGATATATCGTCATGTAAATGTTACTCTGATTCCTGGTTAGACTAAGAAGTTACAATCTGCATCAGAGGCCCCGAGTTACCGAGTGGTCTAAAGCGCTATCCGTTACGGATCACTGCCATCTCACCTCTAGGTCCACCATCAAAATTAACAACCCATTTAACCTGACATTGACCAACCTACCCATGTCACTTGACATACCTAGTTTACAAAATTTATGTGGAACACACCAAATATACACTCTGTACTAGACAAAAATTAGAATGTTAGGATGATTAGGAAAAAAATATAACTTGAAAGATTGACTCAATTGCATAGGTGGCTTACACAATATCGGTATAGGGTGTCCACTAGCAATAACTGGGCTCGATTTGATAAAGCTAGGGCGTGCCAGCTCACAGATCCTTTTCCTCGACCAGACATCAACACCAGCAAAAGACTAGACGTGAAAACCATTTTTCACTAGTCATCATTTGGTGCCATTGCACCTCTAGCACTGCAGCTTCCGATAGGTTGATAGGGTTGAGTGCGCGGCTGTTCTATTCCCACTCCCCTAGGTCTCTCATTTATGTCGATAACCCCTTCTAGGGGCGCGACATGACGACCAAATTAAATAGCATACTTTGTATGCATAAATGCTTGTGGGGATGTGGCACCATTCCTTCCCCACGGGAATATCTAAATTACTACCGTACTAATTGGTAGTGTAAAATAGTGAACATATGACCCTTCGTGGCCTGTTTCACTTAAAACCTTAAATACTGCTATGTGGGTAAGCTTGCGCGTAGCTTCTTGTGGGTCGGTTGTTCTTTCATGAGGGTTTTCCCGGGTTCGCCCATAATAATGACCGCCATATATAGCCTATCGTGTGATGAAAAATGGAGTTAAACCCTATAACAGCAACAACAATCTGCATCAGTGAAAAAATGTGGAACATCAATGACACTAAAGACAGTCAGATTGCCGGCGGTCAGAATAAGATGTCACTGATAGAACACCAGCGTAAACATGACAAGCCTGGAAAAAGAATTACTCTATCCATGGGTGATATTTCAGATATAACCAAATCAGGTGGTACATTTTACG
Organism: Unio delphinus; assembly: GCA_029339505.1. NCBI lineage: Eukaryota > Metazoa > Mollusca > Bivalvia > Unionida > Unionidae > Unio > Unio delphinus. The sequence continues at coordinate 11,801 of JAQISU010000049.1, read as the reverse complement.
GAAGCCAGTTAGTGGCACGTTGAAATCAATTTTTATCTCGTAATTACGAGATACTTTCTCGTAATTACGACATACTATCTCGTAATTACGAGTTAGCTATCTCGTAATTACGACTTACTATCTCGTAATTACGACATAAAAGCTCGTAATTACGACTTACTATCTCGTAATTACGAGTTAGCTATCTCGGAATTACCGCTTTTAATCTCGTAATTACGAGTTAGTTATCTCGTAATTACGAGTTAGTTATCTCGTAATTACGACATACTATCTCGTAATTACGACTTACTCTCTCGTAATTACAACTTACTATCTCGTAATTACGAGTTAGGTATCTCGTAAGTACGACATACTATATCGTAATTACGACTTACAATCTCGTAATTACGAGTTAGCTATCCCGTAATTACGACTTACTATATCGTAATTACAAGTTAGCTATCTCGTTATTACGAGATAGAAAGTCGTAATTACGAGATAGCTAACTCGTAATTATGAGATAGAAAGTCGTAATTACGAGATAGTATGTCGTAATTACGAGATAGCTAAGTCGTAATTACGAGATAGAAAGTCGTATTTACGAGATAATGAGTCGTAATTACGAGATAGTTAACTCGTAATTACGAGACAGAAAGTCGTAATTACGAGATAGTATGTCGTAATTACGAGATAGCTAACTCGTGATTACGAGATAGAAAGTCGTAATTACGAGATAGAACGTCGTAATTACGAGATAGTAAGTCGTAATTACGAGATAGCTAACTTGTAATTACGAGATAGCTAACTTGTAATTACGACATATTAAGTGGTAATTACGAGATAGAAAGTCGTAAATACGTTATAGTAAGTCGTAATTACGCGATAGCGAACTTGTAATTACGAGATAGAAAATTGTATTTACGAGATAGTGAGTCGTAATTACGAGATATCTAACTCGTAATTACGAAATAGTAAGTCGTAATTACGAAATAGCTAACTCGTAATTACGAGATAGTAAGTCGTAATTACGAGATAGTATGTCGTAATTACGAGATAGTATGTCGTAATTACGAGATAGCTAACTCGTAATTACTAGATAGTAAGTCGTAATTACGAGATAGTTTGTCGTAATTACGAGATAGCTAGCTCGTAATTACGAGATAGCTAACTCGTAATTACGAGATAGTAAGTTGTAATTACGAGATAGTATGTCGTAATTACGAGATAGCTAACTCATAATTACGAGATAGCTAACTCGTAATTACGAGATGGTAAGTCGTAATCAAGAGATAGTATGTCGTAATTACTAGATAGTAAGTAGTAACTACGAGATAGTATGTCGTAATTACGAGATAGCTAACTCGTAATTACGAGATAGTAAGTCGTAATTACGAGATAGTATGTCGTAATTACGACTTTCTATCTCGTAATTACGACTTACTATCTCTTAATCACGCGTAAGCTATCTCGTAATTACGACTTACTATCTCGTAATTACGAGTTAGCTATCTTGTAATTACGATTTAACGTTGACCGGAAAGATACGGAAGTCGGTTAGTGCCACGTTGAAATCAATTTTTTATCTCGTAATTACGAGATACTATCTCGTAATTACAACTCACTATCTCGTAATTACGAGTTAGCTATCTCGTAATTACGAGTTAGCTATCTCGTAATTACGACATACCATCTCGTAATTACGACATACTATCTCGTAGTTACTACTTACTATCTCGTAATTACGACATACTATCTCGTAATTACAACTTACTATCTCGTAATTACGAGTTAGCTATCTCGTAATTACGAGTTAGCTATCTCGTAATTACGACATACCATCTCGTAATTACGACATACTATCTGTCACAGAATTAGGCGAAAATTTGATCTGATTTTTGTTGTTCTTGATTTGCAAACGAAACTCACCATTTTCTTGATTTCGTCGTACACGCATTACCTGGGGGTGATTAAGTGGCGTGTAACGATTTGCATGTGCCAATTTGTAATTTACATGAAATCCGAAATACTCGTTTTACGTGGTGTACGGCAAGCTCGATGTGATTTATGTTCACCTATTGAGAGTATATAAGGTTAAGGATTTCTCATTATTATTGACGGGAACTAAAATATCTAATCGAAGGATAGATAACCTCGTCTTGCAAATCTCCAGCCAAAGGGGTGAGTGTTAAATTTACATTTGTTTTATTGTGAATTTTATTCAGATTATCATTTCGTATAATGATGCTTTTATTGCAATTAAACGTGGAATATTTGGAATTACTAGTCACTTTTAGACTTTAAATACAATATCGTAATCTACGGCTTAGATTATTTTTGAGACAACTATTATTAGTCTGGTTTTGTTTATTATAGCTGATTCCGGAGATCTAATAACATCGTTGATTCCGTAGATCTGATAACATCTGACAATAGCTGTCACCGTTTGATTCCGTCGTTGATTCCGTCGTTGATTCCGTCGTTGATACCGTAGAAGTACATCACTGATAGCGCATCTAATAACATCGTTGATACCGTCTCTGATACCGTAGCTGCTAACATAGTTGTTACATTGTTTCTGGTACCGTAGCTGCTAATAACATCGTTGATACCGTAGCTGCTAATAACATCGTTGATACCGTAGCTGTTAACACATCTGATACCATCTTTTGATAAACGTCTTTGAAATCGTTTGATTTGTTGTGGGACATCTATTGTTTGTTCTGGAACATCTCTGTATAAATATCTGAATGTGCTTGTGCCGTTAATTTGTGCAAACGGAATTGAAGTATCTGTCTGTGTGTCGAACTGTCTGTTTGTCAACATCTGTGTAACATGTAAATATCCGGAAAGCTAGAAGTCCGAGTGTCGGAGCTGTCTTAGAGTTGTAAAACGTCCGGGTCGACATCTAGGGTAGTGAGGAACCGTTGGTTCGGGTAGATGTTGTATGCTGTCTGAACGTATAACTGTGGTGGATCCGTGTAGGGAAACGTCCGATAATAGTATTGGTCAACCCTCGGTTCTCGGGGAAACTGGGAGACGATTCAACTGTTGCTGAATCGTGCGGTTATACAGGGGAGACACATAGGTGTATTGAAATTGTGATATAATTTAATACATTGTTGTATTTGCATGTTTATGTCAGATCGCAATAATATTTCAAGTGATCACATAGATATCAATAAAAGCTAGCAACTTGATTGAATACAAGTATATGATCGTGCTAGTTATCGCAATCCATCGTGCGATAGATAGTTTGTCGTTTGTGTTTATTTTTTTCGTAAATCATACTTGCATTTATTTAACTTTCGTAAAGGATTCTTGGATCTGTGTATAATCCAAGAGATCCCTTTACATTTGTGATTCCTTTAGTATTGTTATTTAATTTATTCATGTATTGTGAATGGTTGTGAGTGTAATTGTGGGTTGAGCGCGTGAATTATTGTGTTGTTACATCTGTATTTTTTTTCATTTATAATTTATTACATAAATTTATATTTTCTTTCACAAATTGTGTTTGTATTGTTCATTTAATCCACCCTCCTCTCGGTAACAATTCTGTTATAATGGTGTCAGAAGTGGGATCGTTGGATTAAGTGAACTGTCAATCATTTTTGTGAAGGTATACATTTAATGTTTATATTTGAGCGTGACCTCTGTTAAGATAATACTCTAGTTGGAGTTTATTTTTGTTTAGTTTACCTAGGTCCGTGTGTCCAGTATAAACGTGTTTAAAGTATTGGTTTGGTTATATATCTATATTCATATTACAATTGTCATGTCATCCCTTAAGGACTTGGTTGCCTTAGGCAAAGAATTTGGTTATGAAGGTGAAAGTCTAAGGAAATTTATTCAGGAAGAACAAGCCCGGGAAAGGGAAGAAAGGGCAAGGTCAAGGGAATTAGAAAGGGAATCTGATGAAAGGAAACGGGAATTAGAAAGAGAATCCGAAGATAGGAAATGGGCCTTTGAGAGGGAAAAGATAGAATTCGAGAGGGAAAAGATAGAATTAGAGAAGCAGGCCGAGAGGGAAAAGATAGAATTAGAGAAGCAGGCCGAGAGGGAAAAGATAGAATTAGAGAAGCAGGCCGAGAGGGAAAAGATAGAATTAGAGAAGCAGGCGGAAAAGGATAGGATAGGATGGGAAATGGAAGCGGAGCAAAAGCGAATAGAGTTAGATGAAAAAGCAAAACAACGGGATCATGAGCGTAAGGTAGAATTAGCGACATCTGGAAGAGAACACGATTCTGCCACTAACAAATTAAGGGGCCCCAAATTACCTCCCTTTGACGATGAAAAAGATAACATAGATAGTTATCTTCATCGGTTTGAGCGGTATGCCGAAAACCAGAAGTGGAGTCAAAATGACTGGGCGCTGCATCTGAGTGCTTTATTAAAAGGTAAAGCACTGGATGTATACTCGCGACTTCCTAGGGACGATGTGTTTAAGTACGACGTCCTAAAGGAAGCACTTCTCAAAAGGTACGAGGTCACTGAACAAGGTTTTCGAAAAAAGTTCAGGTATAGCAAGCCCGATAAGGGAGAAACCTTTGGTCAGTTCACCGTCAGAATTGCGAACTATTTTGAGCGGTGGATTGAATGCGGCAAAGCGGTGAAAACGTTTGAAGGGTTGACTGATTTCTTGCTCAGAGATCAATTATTTAATACAGTTGGGCGAGAATTAGATCAATTTCTGAAGGAGAAAGTCTTCACAAACGTAAAAGATATGGCTAAGCAAGCCGATTTATTTGCCGAAGCTCATGGGGGAACCCAGAACGTGGTTTTAAAAGATTTTAAGTCTGGAAACCAGTCTGTAAGACCTATGCCTAGGGAGCCTGTAAAATCAGCTGAGGTAAAAAGGTCAGTTGGGAATCCAGTTTTTCAGCGTGTGCGGTGTTTCTTGTGTAATGCATTGGGTCATGTTCAAAAAGACTGTCCTAAAAGAAAGGCACTTATACATAAGGTAGCAGTGGCTATACAAAGTAAAGGTATATCCGATAACAACGTACATGTAGAACCTTGTATTCATTCACTTGGCACGTGTATATTTCCTGAAGCGCGTGTACCAACCGCGAGAGGGTTTGTCAACGGTCGAGAAGTCGTGGTATTGCGTGATACTGGTTGTACGAGCGTAGTGATCAAACGTAGTCTCGTGCAGGATAACCAAATGCTCGGGTGGGAATCCCCATGTATGTTACTTGATCAGACGATGGGTCGCATTCCCGTAGCAAGGATCACAGTAAAAACACCTTTCTTAACGGGAACTGTTGATGCCCTTTGTATGGACAATCCTATTTACGATCTGACGATCGGTAATGTTGAAGGTTCCCGTCTTCCAACCATGGCCGATTTTAAAATACCTTTGGCCCAGGCAGTCGAAACGCGAGCGCAAACACGGCGAGAGAAATCCGCGTTTCATAAATTAATAGTCCCTGAATCGATCTCCGGAATTTCCCGTGATGATTTCAAACAAGAGCAAGAACGTGATGAATCCATCAGAACAATTGTTGAGAAAATCACGTCCGGCGCGATTAAACATTGCAAGCGTGGGGGTAGCTCTAGATTCGTACGCAAGAACGGATTAATTCATAGGGAGTTTAGCGCTCGGGAGGGTAAGAAGTATTGGCAAGTGGTCGTACCCCAGAGATATAGATCTCAAGTACTTAGGGTGGCGCATGAGTCAAGCATGGCAGGACACCTAGGTAAGGCTAAGACCACTAGCAGGGTAGTCGCTGAATTCTACTGGCCAGGTGTTAATGGCGATGTCACACGGTTCTGTAGGTCGTGCGACGTATGTCAGAAAACCGTCTGTAAGGGAAGGGTCACAAGGGTGCCCTTGGGACAGATGCCATTAATAGATACACCGTTTAAAAGAGTGGCAGTAGATATTGTAGGACCAATACACCCGGTTACCGAAAGAAAGAATCGGTACATACTTACTCTGGTTGATTACGCAACCAGATACCCCGAAGCCGTAGCGTTACCAACTATTGAAACGGAAAGGGTAGCTGAAGCATTAGTTGATATCTTCAGTAGGGTAGGGGTGCCAGAGGAAATCCTCACTGATTGTGGTGCCCAATTCACCTCTGACCTCATGGGTGAAATAAGTAGGCTGTTATCCATCAAACAGCTAAACACTACCCCATACCATCCGATGTGCAATGGACTGGTAGAGAAGTTTAATGGTACCCTGAAAAGCATGCTGCGAAAGATGTGCGCGGAACGTCCGCAAGACTGGGACCGTTATTTAAACGCTGTTCTGTTCGCGTACCGTGAAGTACCGCAGGAAAGTTTAGGGTTCTCACCCTTTGAACTGTTGTATGGTAGAACGGTTCGAGGCCCGATGCGGATACTACGCGAACTATGGACTGGTGATGTCTCGAACGAGGAAATAAAAACGACTTACCAGTACGTGTTAGATCTAAGAAATAAACTTGAGAGTACATGCCAGATGGCACGTGACGAATTGATTAAATCGGGGCGCAGATATGCCAAGTATTACAACCGCAGAGCGCGTAATAGGAAATTTCTTGTGGGAGATCAGGTGCTATTGCTTCTTCCAACGAGTTCGAATAAGTTATTAGTCCAGTGGAAAGGTCCATATGAAGTTAAAGAAGTAAAAGGTGACATGGACTATAAAATTGACATGGACGGTAATGTAAAGACATTCCATGCAAACATGCTCAAGTTATACATCAAGAGACAGAGCGACAATGTCAATAAGGGGAGTTGAAAATATAGGCGCAGACTACTTGAGTAGGGCGTGATGGGAAATTTGTATGAATTTGCCCAGTAATAAAATCCAGTTTGTAGTATAACCAGTGTAAATGTTGTAAGATATCATCAGTAGTTATTTTTCTTCTATTCTGTGTTAGTTTTAAAAATGTGTACATTTTTATTCTTAGGGGGGAGGTATTGTCACAGAATTAGGCGAAAATTTGATCTGATTTTTGTTGTTCTTGATTTGCAAACGAAACTCACCATTTTCTTGATTTCGTCGTACACGCATTACCTGGGGTGATTAAGTGGCGTGTAACGATTTGCATGTGCCAATTTGTAATTTACATGAAATCCGAAATACTCGTTTTACGTGGTGTACGGCAAGCTCGATGTGATTTATGTTCACCTATTGAGAGTATATAAGGTTAAGGATTTCTCATTATTATTGACGGGAACTAAAATATCTAATCGAAGGATAGATAACCTCGTCTTGCAAATCTCCAGCCAAAGGGGTGAGTGTTAAATTTACATTTCGTTTTATTGTGAATTTTATTCAGATTATCATTTCGTATAATGATGCTTTTATTGCAATTAAACGTGGAATATTTGGAATTACTAGTCACTTTTAGACTTTAAATACAATATCGTAATCTACGGCTTAGATTATTTTTGAGACAACTATTATTAGTCTGGTTTTGTTTATTATAGCTGATTCCGGAGATCTAATAACATCGTTGATTCCGTAGATCTGATAACATCTGACAATAGCTGTCACCGTTTGATTCCGTCGTTGATTCCGTCGTTGATTCCATCGTTGATACCGTAGAAGTACATCACTGATAGCGCATCTAATAACATCGTTGATACCGTCTCTGATACCGTAGCTGCTAACATAGTTGTTACATTGTTTCTGGTACCGTAGCTGCTAATAACATCGTTGATACCGTAGCTGCTAATAACATCGTTGATACCGTAGCTGTTAACACATCTGATACCATCTTTTGATAAACGTCTTTGAAATCGTTTGATTTGTTGTGGGACATCTATTGTTTGTTCTGGAACATCTCTGTATAAATATCTGAATGTGCTTGTGCCGTTAATTTGTGCAAACGGAATTGAAGTATCTGTCTGTGTGTCGAACTGTCTGTTCGTCAACATCTGTGTAACATGTAAATATCCGGAAAGCTAGAAGTCCGAGTGTCGGAGCTGTCTTAGAGTTGTAAAACGTCCGGGTCGAAATCTAGGGTAGTGAGGAACCGTTGGTTCGGGTAGATGTTGTATGCTGTCTGAACGTATAACTGTGGTGGATCCGTGTAGGGAAACGTCCGATAATAGTATTGGTCAACCCTCGGTTCTCGGGGAAACTGGGAGACGATTCAACTGTTGCTGAATCGTGCGGTTATACAGGGGAGACACATAGGTGTATTGAAATTGTGATATAATTTAATACATTGTTGTATTTGCATGTTTATGTCAGATCGCAATAATATTTCAAGTGATCACATAGATATCAATAAAAGCTAGCAACTTGATTGAATACAAGTATATGATCGTGCTAGTTATCGCAATCCATCGTGCGATAGATAGTTTGTCGTTTGTGTTTATTTTTTTCGTAAATCATACTTGCATTTATTTAACTTTCGTAAAGGATTCTTGGATCTGTGTATAATCCAAGAGATCCCTTTACATTTGTGATTCCTTTAGTATTGTTATTTAATTTATTCATGTATTGTGAATGGTTGTGAGTGTAATTGTGGGTTGAGCGCGTGAATTATTGTGTTGTTACATCTGTATTTTTTTTCATTTATAATTTATTACATAAATTTATATTTTCTTTCACAAATTGTTTGTATTGTTCATTTAATCCACCCTCCTCTCGGTAACAATTCTGTTACACTATCTCGTAGTTACTACTTACTATCTAGTAATTACGACATACTATCTCTTAATTACGACTTACCATCTCGTAATTACGAGTTAGCTATCTCGTAATTATGAGTTAGCTATCTCGTAATTACGACATACTATCTCGTAATTACAACTTACTATCTCGTAATTACGACTTACTATCTAGTAATTACGAGTTAGCTATCTCGTAATTACGACATACTATCTCGTAATTACGACTTACTATCTCGTAATTACGACATAAAAGCTCGTAATTACGACTTACTATCTCGTAATCACGAGTTAGCTATCTCGGAATTACCGCTTACAATCTCGTAATTACGAGTTAGTTATCTCGTAATTACGAGTTAGTTATCTCGTAATTACGACATACTATCTCGTAATTACGACTTACTCTCTCGTAATTACAACTTACTATCTCGTAATTACGAGTTAGGTATCTCGTAATTACGACATACTATATCGTAATTACGACTTACAATCTCGTAATTACGAGTTAGCTATCCCGTAATTACGACTTACTATATCGTAATTACAAGTTAGCTATCTCGTTATTACGAGATGGAAAGTCGTAATTACGAGATAGCTAACTCGTAATTATGAGATAGAAAGTCGTAATTACGAGATACTATGTCGTAATTACGAGATAGCTAAGTCGTAATTACGAGATAGAAAGTCGTATTTACGAGATAATGAGTCGTAATTACGAGATAGTTAACTCGTAATTACGAGATAGAAAGTCGTAATTACGAGATAGTATGTCGTAATTACGAGATAGCTAACTCGTGATTACGAGATAGAAAGTCGTAATTACGAGATAGAACGTCGTAATTACGAGATAGTAAGTCGTAATTACGAGATAGCTAACTTGTAATTACGAGATAGCTAACTTGTAATTACGACATATTAAGTGGTAATTACGAGATAGAAAGTCGTAAATACGTTATAGTAAGTCGTAATTACGCGATAGCGAACTTGTAATTACGAGATAGAAAATTGTATTTACGAGATAGTGAGTCGTAATTTCGAGATATCTAACTCGCAATTACGAAATAGTAAGTCGTAATTACGAAATAGCTAACTCGTAATTACGAGATAGAAAGTTGTAAATACGATATAGTAAGTCGTAATTACGAGATAGCTAACTCGTAATTACGAGATAGTAAGACGTAATTACGAGATAGTATGTCGTAATTACGACTTTCTATCTCGTAATTACGACTTACTATCTCTTAATCACGCGTTAGCTATCTCGTAATTACGACTTACTATCTCGTAATTACGAGGTAGCTATCTTGTAATTAAGATTTAACGTTGACCGGAAAGATACGGAAGTCGGTTAGTGCCACGTTGAAATCAATTTTTTATCTCGTAATTACGAGATACTATCTCGTAATTACAACTCACTATCTCGTAATTACGAGTTAGCTATCTCGTAATTACGAGTTAGCTATCTCGTAATTACGACATACCATCTCGTAATTACGACATACTATCTCGTAGTTACTACTTACTATCTCGTAATTACGACATACTATCTCGTAATTACAACTTACTATCTCGTAATTACGAGTTAGCTATCTCGTAATTACGAGTTAGCTATCTCGTAATTACGACATACCATCTCGTAATTACGACATACTATCTCGTAGTTACTACTTACTATCTAGTAATTACGACATACTATCTCTTAATTACGACTTACCATCTCGTAATTACGAGTTAGCTATCTCGTAATTATGAGTTAGCTATCTCGTAATTACGACATACTATCTCGTAATTACAACTTACTATCTCGTAATTACGAGTTAGCTATCTCGTAATTACGAGTTAGCTATCTCGTAATTACGAGTTAGCTATCTCGTAATTACGAGTTAGCTATCTCGTAATTACGAGTTAGCTATCTCGTAATTACGAGTTAGCTATCTCGTAATTACGAGTTAGCTATCTCGTAATTACGAGTTAGCTATCTCGTAATTACAACTTACTATCTAGTAATTACGAGTTAGCTATCTCGTAATTACGACATACTATCTCGTAATTACGACATACTATCTCGTAATTACGACATACTATCTCGTAATTACGACATACTATCTCGTAATTACGACATACTATCTCGTAATTACGAGTTAACTATCTCGTAATTACGAGTTAACTATCTCGTAATTACGACATACTATCTCGTAATTACAAGTAGCTATCTCGTAATTACGACATACTATCTCGTAATTACGACATACTATCTCGTAATTACGACTTCCAGTGTCTTTGAATTGTGGAACCTTTTTGTCATTTTGAATGGATCGTTCAAGGTTATGCAGCTTTTCTTTTCACTTGGGATTGAGTTACTCAGAAATTCTTAGTTTTCTAGACCAGATACATGGATTATGTATTAGCATGAGAACACTGAAACGAATACTGCGTAATCTGTGTCTGTTTAGAAGAAGATTTCATTCTGATGTATTAGAGATAGCCCAGTTTATCGAAGAGAATGTTAGTAATTCCGGTAATCAACAAGGTTATCGTTGGATGCATTTACGATGTCTTCAACATGGAATGATAGTATCAAGGGATACCGTGGGGATACTTATGCAGTTACTCGACCCTGCTGGTATACAATTGCGACTAAGGAGACGTCTTAGGAGACGACAATACTTTGGACAAGGACCGGATTACATTTGGCATGTCGATTCTTACGATAAACTCAAACAATATGGGCTCTGTATAAACGGATTCATTGATGGCTTTTCAAGGCAGGTTATTTGGCTTAATGTTTACATAACAAGCAGTAATCCAAAAGTAATCGCTGGTTATTATGTGGAAGCAGTGCAGATGTGTCACGGATGTCCGGCCTTAACGTGAGGTGATCGTGGATAAGAAAACGGTTATGTCGCTAAGATGCAAGATTTTATGACGGGAAAGGAAAGTTTCATTTATGGAAGAAGCACAGCCAATCAGCGAATAGAAATGTTTTGGAATTTTCTGCGGAGGTAATGTTGCCAGTTCTGGATTGACACCTTGGGAATGTTGAAGGAAATCGGCCAGTTCACGGGGATTTCATAGATATCAGCTTAATTCAGTTTTGTTTTATGGGCCTGCTTCAGGTACATATAAAAATAAACTTGTTTAGTCTTAATATTCCTCTAAAACGTGATTGGAATCTGTCATAAAATAATTCGTGTGCAGCGGTATAC